>JAUTWP010149263.1:0-11229 GCA_033042655.1 Cyathermia naticoides
ATCACCCTGTTGCATTTTCAATGATGTTCAGTATATTAAATATGACCTAATTATGCAAGGCTTTTTGCCATTTTCAAAATCCCAAACACAAATTTGATTGTCTCCTCAGTTATTAGTTTGTTTTATGCAGTGAATGGGGCAATATAAATACATAATTCCAATGGATAATATAATTTATCATGACAAATTTTATTTTTACAAACTGACAAAAAAAAATTGTTTATACAGTCAAACCTGCTACAGCAGCAACCTGTATTAAGCAGCTACCTGTCTTAAAAGGCCACTTTTTGTTACTCCCTTAGGTGGATGCTTAAGACAGATTTGACTGTACTTCAATACATTACATTTTGGAAATTAACTTAGAGATAATGTCTGGTTCACTTAAGTACTTTAACCTGCATAGATATTTAACAAATGAATAAATTTGAAGCCAAATACCCCCACAAGAGAAACCCATAATAAAATAACATAATTAAATATATTTACAAAACAGCCCAATAAATATAATTGTAGTGTCTAAATTTCTTGTCAAGAAGTTGCCTCGGAAATGAATTTTTTCTTTGCCTGTTCTATCCACTCTTCAATCCGATTTTTCAATTCCGTATCCGGTACGACCATCTCCATGTTAAGAGGCTGGCGGTTGAATGGATCTGACTGATCACTGTTTAAAATAAATACAATTTGATATAGGTTTAATGATGATATACAAGTTATAATATTAATTAATATTAAATAATTAATTATAATTAAAAAAAAGTAATTATAAATATTTAAATATCACAAAATAAAAATTAATGATAAAATATGATTTTAATTTACATTTTAACATGGAGCCAATATTTGATAATTTTCAATATAAGTTAAATAACTTTAATTATCTGAATGTACATTCATAACGGGAAATAAAAATTATAATTTCTCAGTGAGCAATTATCAAAACTTGTCAATCAATTTGATTGCTCATGGAATAGTAAACAATAAGCTTATCTGTACGAAACATGAAGTCACCACAATTTTGCAAAAGTGCAAATGACATCATTATAATGAAAACTGGATATTTTACTTGGTTCCATGGGTGTCCGGTTTAGAGAGGTTTTATTGTACCTTAAAATGTGTCGGGCAATAATTGATCTGTCTATAATTTTCTTTGATGTTGGAAGAAGCACTGGATCCCTCATCAGGGTTCCCAGCAAGGGATCGAGAAACTCCTCTGGGGCATCAGCCAACATGTCTTCTTCCACCCTACGCTCCTCAGCCATTGTCTGAAAACAAATCAAAGTACATGACTATACATAGAGGATATTAAACGATCTTCCATCTATTATTAAGTTTAAGTCCAGAGTGAAATAAGTTTCCTTTGTAACGAGCTTTAGCAAGTGACAAAAGAAACTTATTTCACGAGGGTCTTAAACTTGATAATACATGGAAGCATGTTTGATATTTTATTTATTACCCCAGCGTGAATATGTTTATAAACAGTTCTATGTGCCTATTACTTAGAATTGTAAAGTATGTTCTGTAATTTGATTGGCTAATTTAATTCTTTTTCTGGAAATAAATGAAAATAATGCCAGGAAAGCTAATGATGTCATTAGTATTTGGAACAGGGAGTTTGACGATTCAAGGATCTACAGTTAGCAATAAATGTTTTTCAAGAAATAGCAAATATAAAGTTAGTTCCATAGAAAACTGATTCAGTTTGGAGATAACCATATGGAGTATTGGAATGGAAATTACCCTGATTTTGTCATCAAGTCCGATGAAATCACTGCTGATCTGTGGGGAGTTGGAAATCTTTCCTAGAACCTGCACAGCTTTATCAAACAGGTCAGCGGAGTACGAGCGATCGTCCCGAGTGACCGCCTTGCAGAAACTGTGACTGTCTCCGAGATTGAGGTAAATCTTTATGATGTCCAGCACAATCTGGTGTGGCTTGAACTCGTACTCGTTCTTGTCTTTCACACTGAAATTCTTCTGCTTCGGACCAACCTAAAATAACAAAACAACAAAGTATGACTTGGGGCTTTCAAATTGAGCTGGCAGCTGGTGGGATCTCTGGCTACTGGAGCCTTCGACACCGGCTACTTTTCACTCAACAACTAAAAATATTCTTGTCTTTCATGCTGAAATTCTTCTGCTTTGGACCAACCTAAAATAACAAAACAACAGGGTGTGACTTAGAACTTTCAAATTAAGCTGGTGGCTGATGGGATCTTTGGCTACTGGGGCCTTTTGTGCCGGCTATTTTTCACTCAACAGCAAAAACTATTCTTGTCTTTCATGCTAAAAAATTTCTGCTTCAGATGAACCTAAATTAACAAAACAACAGGGTATGACTTATGATATGTCACTACAATATCTTATATTAGACCGACATATTAGTTCTTGTTTCATGCTAAAATTCTTCTGTGCCAGCTAATTTTCACTCAACAACCAAACATATCAACATGCATGTTTTTGTGACAGAGTATTTACATAATTCCAAAGCATTATGGTGCCTGCTACTTCCACCTAATCCCCCTCTACCCAAACCAATTTGAAAAGCCTGACATACCAGATGAAGCAAGAAGTAGTTGAGCATGCCAGCGACACGGTCCACCATGGTGCTGTGACAGAAGATGGACTTGATTGACGTTGTCAACATTTCCAGTGCGTGGATGGTGAAGTTAGCCATGACGTTGTGGTAGCGCGCCAGCATGCTGAGGTGACGGAAGTTCATCTCGGTCTCCTGACGCTGTCGGTCTTCGAGCTGGTTCCAGTCCCCGCGCTCCTTCTCCTGCTGTTTCTCCTTGATCTGACTCATGTACTGTGTAAGATGAATAGAATAATAATTTAAAAACAATTATTTACATTTTTTCTTTTTAAAATCTTTTAATTTGTTTTTTCAGAAGTGTGCATTGATAACAATTTTATTTTTAAAGATTTTTATTCCATGAATACAACAATATAAATAAATTAGATACACATTTCAGAGGCAAAGAAGAGTGTGTATATACTTACATGTACAGTGAAACGGGAATCCCCTTTAAACTAGACAAACAATTTGGTACCAATGTGACCATTTTGTGAAAACCAGATACCTCTGAAACCGGACATTTTACTTGGTCCCATGGGTGTCAGGTTTAGACAGTCCACTGTACTTATTTTCATGCTTACATCCATTTAAGGTTCAAATACGTTGTTATGGGCACACAGCTCACATACCACAGACTTTACTGAACCAGGTGTTTACCACTGACTGGTATGGAAAATAACCCAAAGGCAAATTGATCCCATGAGAAAGATCGATCCGACAACCAACCATTTTCGATGCGGACGCTCTACCTCTTGAGCTGCATCCTGCTCCGAGTGGAGCATGTGTAAGTTAATAAATTCTGTGATTACTTACTGACAGAGCCTCGTCAAGGAGAAATATGGCGTCATTGATGAGAAGATTGATGAAACGAAGAAACAACGGAGCATCTGTAGCATCCATGTCATTTTCAGCCTCAGTCGCCAGTTTCTACAACACATTTAAAAAAAAGAAGTAAAGTTTGTTTTATTTAATGACACCATTGGAGCACATAGATTTTTATCTTATCGGCTATTGGATGTCATTCATACGATGATTTTGACACATTTCTTCTAGAGGAAACCTGCTTCCACCACATAGGCTACTCTTTCCAATAAGCAAGGGATCTTTTATATGCACTTTTGCACAGACAGGACAGCATATACCACAGCCTTTGATGAAGCAGTTGTGGAGCACTGGTTGAAACAGAAAATAGCCCAAACTGCAGATGGGCACTGAGAAGGATTGATCCGATGACCTGACCACTTCAAAGGTAAGCACGCTACAGACTGAGCTACATCCCAATCCAGTTAATTATGACGTCATAAAATGATAATTAGTGGGACTATTTAAAAAAAATGACCAGATTCTGAAAATATAACATCCAGACTACAATAATCAATAAAAACCTCAATTTAAATTTGTTTTGACCCTAGCAGCATTTCTACGTGGCTGGTCACATCTCAACTTCCCAGATATAGTCAAGAACTGGTTAAAAATTGATAAAATTTCAAACCATTGGTTAGAATATCTATCATTATAGCTTATTTGTGAATGTTTATCTTCCAGATATACTCAATAACTGGTTAAAATCTCAAACCATTTGTTTCACTACCTACCATTATTACTTGTTTGTGAATGTCTTTCTTCCAGATATACTAAAACTGCTTAAAATCTCAAACCATTTGTTTCACTACCTACCATTATTACTTGTTTGTAAATGTATTTCTCCCAGATATACTAAAACTGCTTAAAATCTCAAACTATTGGTTAGAATGCCTACCATTATAGCTTGTTTGTGAATGTCTATCTCCCAGATATACTCAAGAACTAGTTAAAATCTCAAATCATTTGTTAGAATGCCCACCATTATAGCTTGTTTGTGAATGTCTATCTCCCAGAGGTACTCGAGAACCATGTACATGGGTCGTCTGTAGTTGAACTTCTGTTCAAACTCGACGCTCTGCCCGGTCATCTCGATACTGACAAACACATGTAGCAGAGTCTCGGACAGGTGACTCGCACACGGGTGCTTCAAAAACAACTGCTCTCGGTGAAACCTGTAGAGAAAGGATTAATCTTTGTTCAATGACACCCAACACATTATTTTTTAATTATTGCCTATTAGTATTAGAAAAACAGAATGAAAAGGTTTTTTAATGACACCCCAACACATTAATTGGTTTTTTTAATCAGTGGCTATTAGGAAAAAGAGAAAGAAATGTTTGTTTAATGACACCTGACAATAAAATTAGGTATTTGTTTTAATCAACAGCTATTATGAAAAAGAGAAAGAAAAATTTGTTTAACACCCCAAAACATTGTTTTTATCAGTGGCTATTCAAAAAAATAAAAATTTATTTAACGACACCCCAACATATTTATTTAATCAGCTGCAATTATGTATTTATGACTCATGGAAACCTGCTGTCACCACAGCACATACCAAGGCTTTTAATGAACAAGTTGGCAATCACCAATTGGATAGGAAAATAGTCAAAGTGCAAATGGTTCCACTGAGAAGGATTGATCAGATGACTCAGGCTACACTTTACCTTTTGAGCTACATCCCACTCGGAACACCTGCATGATGAAACATAAAACAGCAAGACTGGTTGATTTTCTGTGACAAGTTTTCAGTAAATATATCTTTAGAAAATAAAAACTTCTAGGAAGTACAATACTAATAATCCGATGGGAAAAATGACGAGGTATGTGGTACAGAGGTCCACAAGAGACAAACACCCATCACGGTTGATAAGACAGGGACTGGGATGTGGAGACAGACAAAAAAAGGAGTGGAAAGATAGGAGAAGCAGCCAGAATGGGAAAGAAATAGGATGGCATTCAAAAAAGTGAAAGAGTGGGCAGTGGGACCATTTCTTTTTGGTAAAACACACACCCTGAAAGCAACCTGATTGTTTGTGGTAGTGTGGCTGTATTGGGAGGCATCAATGCAGAAAGCATGTCTGCAAACTCAGCTCGGAGATGTGGGTTTTTCATGCGCTGTGGACTGCCCATGAATACAAGAATCAACGTCATCAAATGTTCCACCCGATCTCCAGCTATCTGAAAAGAGAAAACAAATAAAACTGAGGGATATTACCCAATTACATTGCAATCTAAATGTTTTCAAATAATATCAAACTTGAAAGTGATTTGAAATTTGTACTAAAATATGAAGTTCATTTTCAAAATGTGGGAATGTAGTATGCAGATGCCACAGTATCTTTCCATTTCCAATACTGCATTTTTTGTTTCTTTCATTGGTTTTTAATGTTTTATCAATTATACACATTTATATAAAATAAAAAAAAAGTAAGAAACAATTTGGGTGGAAATATATTTTGAAAAGAACGGATTTCTGCATTTTGGCGGACAGTTCACACGCCTGCATTATGAATATGAATAACACAGAAATGTCACTAACCTCAAACATGCCATCTTTGAATCGGTGACAAAAGAGAACAAAATCCGTGAGATTCCCCATGATGAATTCTGGGATATAATACACAGCGTCTGGAATGTTTTCTGGTAGAGGAAATGTGATTGGTTGAAACTTGGTCAAGTCTGTGTGCGTGGCAACCTGCGACAACCAGGTTGCCGTGGCGAGGTGAAAGTTCAAACTCATCTCCATCACTTTGGGTTCTGTGAGAGCCGCTTTCATACTGAGAAACAACGTCATACCTGGAATATAACATTATTAATCATATCAAACCTGTAACACATAACATTACAATTATAGTGGACCCTTTAATAAGGGTCGAAATAGTACATTTCAGAAAGTACTATTCCATCTGAGAATGTACTATCCCATTAATGGTACCGGTGAACAAAGCTTTTATGAATGTTTCAGAAAGAAAACTTAATTTTCCTCTACAAGTCATCTTAGAAACAAATGGTCAGAAAAAATTAATGTGGATATCACAGAGGACTTCTTGTCAAATTGTTTCAAACTAATAAAAAACAAACATTAATAGTAAAACACACAACTTTCAATTCAAGTTTATGCATCATATTTTAACAATACATATCTTCCTTCATACAATACAATAGTGGAATACAAGACGATAACAACTGTACCTTCTATTCTAATCATGTAGAATCATTTGTCTGTGACCAAAATTTTGTAGGAGCCATAAAACAGGTTTTGAGTCGCAGACTACATTAGAACATTCATTTTTCATAATCATATGCCAAAATACAAATCAACTGTGGCAAAAAAACACCAAAACATTTGTAACCCACCTTTCTCCATTTGCATCTTAATGCTTCGAACTGGCTCGTTTTCATCACTGATGGACTGACCCCGCACCTCGGCGTACAACCTTTGAACTCTGTGAAGATCCTGATTTAGTTTTAAAATCTTGTCGTGCACCATGTGGAACCCGAGATTGAGACATTGTTCACACAGAAAGAAACACTCGGTGATAAACGTGAAGCTGGAGTCGACTGACAGCGGTGTCATCTCTTCTGATGTCACCAGCATTGTCTCCTTGTTTAAACCTGCAATGTAAACTACCTGATGTAAAAGTGATGATGACGTTGGTGTTGACAGACGTCAGTGTCGTCTCTTCAGATGTCACCAGCATTGTCTCCGAGTTTAAACCCGCAATGTAAACATGCTGATGTAATGTAAAGTTTGTTTTACTTAACACTACTAGAGTACAGATTGTTTTTTAATTATTAACTAATGGATATAAAAAATATATCATCATTCTGACACAGTAAAATTTGTTTTATTTAACGACGCCACTGGAGCACATTGATTTTTATCTTATCAGCGGCTATTGGACGTAATTTATATGGTCATTTTGTCATATTTTTTAGAGGAAACCAACTGCCGCAACATAGGCTACTCTTTTCAATAAGCAGCAAGGGATCTTTTATATGCACTTTGCCATAGACAGGACCACAGCCTTTGTTGAACCAGTTGTGAAGCACTGGTTGGAATGGAAAATAGTTCAAACAGCAGTTGGGCACACTGAGAAGGATCGATCCTACGATCTACCGCTTCAAAGGGGGGGCACGCTACTGACTGAGGTACATCCCGCTGTCTTCTGACACAGTTCAGTGTTAATTATACATATCATCTTCCAATACAACGCTACTAATACCAGGTTTACAAAACACTGTCAAAATGAGGTAGTGGGAGGTAGTTCACTCTGCAGCGTGCCTGCCTTCAGATCGATCCTACTCAGTGGCCCCATCTGCACTTTGGTCTTTTTTCCATTCCAACTAGTGCTCCACAACTGGTTCATCAAAGGCTGTACTATGTGCTGTCCTGTCTATGGGGAAGTGCATATAAAAAATCCCTTGCTGCGCATTGAAAAGAGTAGCTTATGTGGCAAGAGTGGGTTTCCTCTAAACAAATGTGTCAAAATGACCATATGAATGACGTCAATAGGATAGCCGATGATAAGATAAAAAAATCAATGTGCTCTAGTGGCATCATTAAACAAAACAAACTTTACTTTTTACTGTTAAAATTAAAACTATACCTTGAGCATGCAGGCCTTTCCTCTTAGCTTCTGCCTCATTAGCTGGAATGGCGGAAGTGTAGCTGGGTTGGATTTTTAGCAGCTTGGCGGACTGCGGCTCAGCAAAGGGTTGACACAGACGAAGCATCACATTGCACAGATTAAGACTAAAACCCTCGGAGCAGTACATCTGATTAAACAGCTGAGGGAGCTGGTTCGACCAAATCTTTGTTCTACCTGCAAAAAACAATCTTTAATACAGTGCACTCTGTCTAAACCATACACCCATGGACCCAAGTAAAAGGTCCAGTTTTAGAGTTAGATTTACACTAAATGGACACATTGGGACTAAACTGATTGTCTGGTTTACAAGGGTTTCACTCTCGTGTGCAATGACAAAACGTAGTAACTGACATTCTCTTTGTTTTGAGAAAATCCAGATTTTCTAGATAAAATCCGGATTAGTGACATTGTACTTGCTTGGTTTGTCCTTTGTAAATCTCATACATGGAGGCAGAGAAAAGCAAAATACTCATAGTAAAACATTTCCTAGTAAATACACTTGTGACCATACTTAAATTTGAGTAACTTTCCACGTACCAGATTTTGCCATTGTACACTAACACTGTATAGAGTATGGCTGAACCTATTATAATTGAGTTATTTAGATGATGTCAAGGCAAATATTTGATCATGAGACTCAGGAATGGAAAATGAATATGAAATGCATTTAAGAATGTCAAATATGATTATGAGAATGAAAGATGAGTATTTAATGATATCTGAGTTTATTAAGCATTTCACACACCATAACTTTCAATATATAGTTAATAATTAGATGCGAAATATAATAAAATAAATATTTAATTTAAAAAAGAAAGAAAAGAGTCATATTGTTAATGTTCATCAATAGTGACAGTAGTTGAACAGTTGATTTATTTTAATTAAATAGCTTCTTTACAAACAGTGGCAGCTCTAGGGACCCCCTAAATTTGGCAATTTTTAAATTAAAGTTGGACCAAATGTATTTTCTGGATCCGCCACTGGCAAACATAATAATATTATTGAACTGGTAAAGTGTAGTAAAGACTCACCAGAATTAGCATGAATACACTTGCCAAGCCAAGACAAGACCTGGTGACGAAGATCTGGACCAATCCTGATTATAGACATAAACATCTGATGAACTCGCTCTCCTATTGAACACAGAGGCTAAAAAACAATACATGTACTCAAATTATATTAAAAAAAAATTAACATGCTGCCCCCTCTATCATATTTTTGTCTTTTGAATTCAATCCTATATTTTTCCCATTCTGGCAGCTCCTTCTATCTTTAAACTCCTTTTGCTGTCCATCTCCACATCCCATTTTCCCATCATCCGTTGCTGTGGGCTGTCTAACCACTTCAGAGTGTTCAATGAATGCTTCTGGCATTGTTTAAAGACACTTGCAACCATCTACTATACTTCCCTACTACAAGCTATCATTAGTTAGTGCTGTGGGCTGTCTAACCACTTCAGAGAGTGTTCAATGAATGCTTCTGGCATTGTTTAAAGACACTTGCAACCATCTACTATACTTCCCTACTACCAGCTATCATTAGTTAGTGCTGTGGGCTTAGTCTAACCATTTCGGAGAGTTTTCAATGAATGCTTCTGGCATTGTTTAAAGACACTTGCAACCATCTACTATACTTTCCGACTACCAGCTATCGTTAGTTAGTGCTGTGAATCAGACCGGCTTTATTGGTGGCAGAGGATGAGAAAACTCAGTGGATGCAGAGTGAAATTATAAACTTGCAAACACTTCAAATTAAAAAGATAATAATAATAATGAAAACAAAACAAGTTAGATTATAAAGGATTTGTACAAATATACAAACAAATGATTTTAGTCCCACAACTGGATCATTATTAAAGGCCATGATATGTGCTGTCCTGGCTGTGGAAAAGTGCATAAAAATGACCCCTTGCTGTTTATGGGAACATTCAATAGCCGATTTTAATTTTTGTGCTGGGGTCTCATTAAACAAATATTTCGTTCCATCTCTCTAGCTTATAAGAAATAATAGCCTATAGTCATCAAGTTTCTTCCAAGTCACAAATATTGTATGCTTGACACCTAAAAGCCATTTATTAAAAAAACCTAAAACAATGTGTTTAAGTTTCATTAGACAATAATTCCTTTCTATATTAGTATACTTTGGTAATCTGTTAACGATAAGTTTTTATTTTGATACTTGGACAGATCATAAAAAAGTAAAGTATGTTTTGATTTTCATTTGACCCATGTTTCTTTAGAGGAAACCTCCTGCCACATATGATACTCTTTTCGATAAGTTTAAAGGTTTTTTTTATATGCACTTTCCCAGAGACAGGACACCACATAGCACAGCCTTTGATGAAGCAGTTATGGACCACTGTTTGGAACATAAATTGCCTAAACTGCAGATGAGACCACAGAGAAGGGTCGATTCAACGACTGACTGCTTCAAAGATGGCAAACATGAGCTAGATGATGCTCCCTGGATGGAGTACAAAGTACGAACCTGCCATAGATTGGATTCCGTGATATCATGTTCTTGTCTTGAATAGGAGGAAGGGTTGTTGAAGAAATCGTACGGACCCGTCTCACTCTTAGGAATACAGCTCAAAGACAGGATGGAGCCAATCAACGTGTTCTCATAAGCCCGGCCATTTGACCCATCAGCTGGAGAGTTGTAATCCATAAAAACCTGTAAAACAAGCAAATAAAAAATCATAACTGAGACACACAGAATTACACAAAAGATTAAGTCGCACACTACCTCAGAAAAGACTGAGTCATGCAAAAATTCAGAAAAAAGTGATTGTTGCTCAAGATTTTTTGTTTTAGTATAAGTTTGAATTACTTGGGATGAATGCACGATTTCAATTTAAGACTTAAACAATTAGAATTTTAAATGGGATTAATTTACATCAACAGTGGGAGAGAATGAATTGATAATTTTTTTATTTTTTTAAATATATAAGAAATGAAATTTGAAATTGGGATTAGAGAAAACAAATGTTTTAATTGTGTTGAGCTACAATGTGGGTTTTTTTTTCTTCTTTTGAGAAAATGAGGTTTAAAGTTTTTGTTCTGTTGCTAAGGTAATGTTAACTGGTTTTGATTCTAATTAACTGTGACCTAATTAGTAGGAGTATCATTATGAGAT
>JAUTWP010149374.1:0-11229 GCA_033042655.1 Cyathermia naticoides
TTTTTGTATTTTGTTTTAACTTTATGTTATAAAAATTTAAGCTAAAATTTCTATCTTTAAAATTTAAATTCAATGTATCTTTCAGGTAACCGATTACGTAACCCAATGGCTACGGAAACATCATTGACATAACCGAACAATAGGTTAACTAGGTAAAAACCATGTGAACCGACTTCGGGTTACCTGATATTTTGAAATATTGTCCCCTGTATATATTTGTTCCAGAATCAAATGATCTTCCACTGATGAGGAAAACTCTCTTAAATTCTCCAGAGCAATTTGTAATGCTACAAAATGGTCCTGTATTAAGGCATATAGAAGTCAAATCATGTACACTCGATACATTTTTAATAACTTATAGAGTACCAGGTTGTAATTCTGTGGTAATATCTAAATGAGTTACAAGACAATATGCTTAATTTCAGGCTAAACATTTGAGTGTTTGTAAAAATGTATCAAATCATAATAATTATATAATGCTATACTGACCTGTTTGTCTTTGGCTTGTGTCTGCAGAATATTAATCTGATTTTTAAATGCATGGTTCCATCTAATAAAAATAAAATAAATATAATTACAATGAAAGATTTTAATCAATGCTTCACTATTAATTTGGTAAATCAGTAATAATTTCTAAAAGTAAAAAAACACTGTGAACTTTAATAAACATTTATGGTATAGACCATGTTGTGAACAGGTACGTATTTTATTTTTAAAATACCTGAACATTCAATAAAACTGAAGTTCTTCTAAGATAAACTGACTGCATTAAATCCAAGAATAGAAATATTTAACGATACTCTAGTACAAAAAAAAATTGGCTATTGGGTAACATGAATTAAATTCAAATCATGCATATAAAATCATTTCAAGTTGAATTCTTAAATTTTTGGGTTTGTTTAATTGTTTGAACTCTAAATTCTCTTACATTTAAGCTCCTTTACTACTCTTTGTTTAAAAAATAAAATATCTATAAACAATTAGTAAGGAATTTTTATTCAATTTTTGTGGGTAATCAGCAGGACAAATATGAAGACTTCACCATTTGACAAATAAGTTAAATTTAAATAACAAAATAACCATAAGTTAATTAAGTATAAACGCTAAGATCAACTTACAAATCCTGCTCAACTTTCTTGTCAAGAGCATATTCCAAATCCATTAACAAGATTTTCTTGTACAAATCTTCCAGCCGCTGCCTTGTTACCCATAGCTCAGATATATTTTTGCCAGAGTCTGAAAGGAAAATGCAAAACACTTTAATAATTTATCACACAATGATTATAATACAAACCATCAATGTCTTCCAAATCCAGTAGATTGTGTATTTTAACAATGGTCTACTGGAAAGTATCACTTTGGTTTTTACTATGATGTACATAAAAGTAAAGTTTGTTTTATTTAACGACGTCACTAGAGCACATTGATTTTTTTAATCTTATTAGCAGCTCTTGGACGTGTAAATAAGCTACAAGACAACTTTCTTGAAAGGCAAGTAAAGTAAAGTTTGTTTTATTTATCGACGCCTCCGGCTCCAGAGCATTGATTTTTTTATCTTATCAGTGGCTAATGGCCGTCATAACTATGATAATTTTGACACATTTATTCAAAGGACACATAGGCTACTCTTTTCTATAACAGCAAGGGGTCTTTTATATGCGCTTTCTCAGACAGGACAGCACATACCACAGCCTTTGATGAACCAGTTGTGGACCACTGGTTGAAACAGAAAATAGTCCAAACTGCAGCTAGGTCCACTGAGAAGGATCGAGCCAATGACCTTCAAAAGCTACCACATTTATAAAATTGTAACTATAGTGAAACCCCTCTAAACTGGACCCCCTTTAAATTGGAATCTCCTCTAAACCGGACAAACAATTCAGTCATAATGTGTACATTTAGTATAAATTTAACCTCTAAAAACCAGAAATTTTAATTGATGACTGGTCCCATGCGTGTGCGGTTTAGTATATATGAATAATCGTAATAATTACTAGGATTTTAATCTAAATAAACATTTCCTCATTTTATGGTTTGCATATATTTACTGGGAGTGGATGAGGCAGAAATAGATTTACAAGTAATTACAAGAATTTGTGCATACCTGATATTGTTGTTTTCAATGTATCTGCTTGTCTGAAATATAAAAACGACCTTATTTTGCTAATAACATTGAAAATTAGTGATATTTTTAAAGCTAATGACATCAAACGATACCATTATTTTATATAATTTATACATAAATTCCATATGTTGAACTGAACAATTGGTTTTACCACATAGAACGCAAAATTTGTAACAACAATTTGCAGCTGGAGTAAAATCTACCATAACATAGAGTCGAAATTATTTTTTTACTGCTATCTCAAAGGAATAGTACATTTTGCCACTGCCAGTAAAAAAACCTGTTCAGATTTTATGACTGGAAACAACTGGCCGAGAATGTTCCAACTACAGCAATAGAAAAACTTTGGTAGATAGATCCAAAAGATTCATCCGGAATCGCTCATACCTTCACAGCTGTCAACGTGATTGCATGTAACGACAATGTCACATTTATACTATGAATTGAAACTTGATTTGACAAGAAATAAGATATTTGGGAGATAATTATTACTGACTTATTTTTAAAGTTGATTAGCTCACATTGAATGATATTAATAATAATAGCAACTTTCACTTTCACATTTTGTAATTTTGGTTATATAAAACTCAAGACATATAGATGATAAATAAAAAGACAGGTACTTAGACTAATTAAGAACAAACTTATTTAGCACATTAATTAAACAAAATATATAATGAAAATTAATACTAATACTAAAAAAGTTTAAAATGAAAAAAAAATGTCATGTTTCAGCCTGTCCATTTTAACCAACATACCGCACAGTTTTAACGTTTGTACAATGTACCCTTTGTTATACTCTCACCTGAGCACTTGTGCAACAGAGGACATGACAAAACAACCTATGTATCTACATTATTACCAAATAACCATAACTCAATTATGCGGAATAGTTCATTAACACATGAATAGAATTTTGACGGCTGCAAACATCGGCCATATGCATTTTATCTAAAAGTAGGACTAGAACTATATACGAAAAGGAATTATAAAAATTGGCCATGGAATTGTAAAAATAATAACTTATAGGCATTATTTTATTGAGACAACCAATAAAAAATATATAAAAAATAAATATTATTATGCTAAAGATTCTATAAAAAGTTTTTTAAAAGGAACATTATATATTTATTCCGTAAATAAAAAGGTTATGGTTTTATAATATTTCTGGGAATTCCTTGTCAATATTTAGAAATGCAATACATTTGTGTAAATATTGATATGATTTTACAATAACAATATAATTATATATAATATTGTAGTGTGTGAAGTTAAATATATATATATTTAAAACAATGTATCAAACCACCAAAATATATTTTAATTCTTAAATATAAAGACATTTTAATATTAAATTACCTCCCTTTGCTTAATTTCTAGCATGTTTTCTTTATAAAAATTAAAGTGGCAGTGTCTGTTTTTTTAAAAATATATTTAACCATTTAGAATATATATATAGTGTACGTTTGTTTGATGAGCACCACGTTCCATGTTTCTGACGCAACGATCCCTCTGTACCACATTTAGGTCACGTGAATAGCGCTACGACATAGCGATGGCGGACAGGTGGCGACCCGCCTCGCAGATTTATTGCGTTTTTCGCGTAATCTAATAATGATACAGCAAATCGTTGCGTCAGACGAATGGATCGTGGTGCCTATCAAACAAACGTACAAGATATATTCTAAATAGTTAAATATTTAAAAAAAACACTGCCACTTTAATATAGCAGATTTCATCATAACGAGACAGTGATAGCCGTACATAACAGACAGATGCTGCACGGATGAACGAACAGGAGAAACTAATTTCAATATTTCCACGAGAAGTGGGGGGATAATTATTTCCGGTTTAAATCGCACAATAACAGTTGATAAATCTGACAGGTGTTTTCTCTTTCACACACTGACTGACAGAACATCAGACACACATCGTCAGTCGTGAATGGACAATAATATTAATAACAACCTTTAACCTAGATAATTAAAATAGATTTACTTATTTTGTTATTCTGCATTAATAAAACACATGTATAAAGCGGGATTCTAACCTGCTGGCTTTAAATTGAAGAACAATTTTGGAGCGAAAGTAAAAGTAAAGTTTTGTGTTATTTAACGACGCCACTAGAGCACATTGATTTAACAAAATCTTTTTAGTGCTTGAACACTTATTTAGTGATGCAGGCACGTTAACAAAATTTCTACTCCGCTATCTTATTAGCGGCTATTGGACGTCATTCATATGGTAATTTTGACATGTTTCTTCAGAGGAAACCCGCGGCCGTCACATAGGCTACTCTTTCCGATAAGTAGCAAGGGATCTTTTATATGCACTCCCTCTGACAGGATAGCAGATACCACGGCCTTGGCACGAAAAATAGCCCAAACTGCAGCTGGGTCCACTGAGAGGGATCGATCCTACCACCGACCGCTTTAAAGGCGGATACGCTACCGAAAGAGATGACCTGCTACTGACTGTGGAGTTCATGGAGGCAGTAAACCTCATGATCAGAATTCAAGGAACATAAAGAAATTGATCCCAGAAGAAGAAGCAGAATCTGTTGGTTTTGTATTTTCCTTTTAACAATAAAAACGTTTTATACAATTACACGCCTCCAAACAAATTGGATATAATGAAGTTTTTTGTAGATTTTTTAACGGCGTCACTAGAGTACATTGATTGCCTGTAAATTATCGACTAATAATTATATTGGACGTCAAACTCATATCAGTCCTATGGTCTTTTTTGTAAAACAATATTTATTACATTTGGGTTTGACTAACAGGCAATGCCTTTATTAAATTATTGTCTCTTCCACAGTTTCAATAAAACCCTCTACACGTTTCCTTTAATAGTAGCAAGGGATCTTTTATAACGACCTTGGGCGAGCGCTCTACCGAATAAAAAGTAACGTTCGTTTTATTTAAAGTTGCAAGAAACGTTTTAAAATTCCTTTTAAGGATTATAATTATGGAAAGTGTATATAAAATCACGAGCTTTCTGCAAATTACATAAGTTCAAAGTACAGATAAACCAAAGTTTTTCTTAATAAAAAAATAAACATTTGCTTAAGCAAACTTTAAAAAAACTGACCAAGTTTGGTTTTTTATCTCGATTATCATACTTACGTGATAGAGTTTTAGGACGCAAATTTTCAGATCGGTATAAGTGAATAACCGATGTAGCCAACACAGATTTATTTTATGTGTTTTGATACATCAGTTAATAACTGAAAATACGTTTCTAGTCCCTTTAACGACGCCACTAAAGTACATTGATTTGATTTTTAATCACCGATCATTGGACGTCAGATATACGTTCTGGAAACCTGGTGTCGCCAAATAGCAGCAAGGGATCTTTTATATGCACTTTACCACAGACAGGAGAGCATATACGGCCTTGGATGAAGTTGTGAAGCACTGGTTGTTGATGGGACGGCGCCATGTTGAATTGCGGGGGCGGATCTCCTTTTCACTCAATTCTCTTCGTTTTGTCTGGCGTTTCTATCTATTATGCTTTTGTTGAATAGAGAAACATTATAAATGTCCTTGCTTTGAAATTAGGAGTAACTTCCTTTGTTAGTATTTAGATTGGTTTCTTGAGAGATCTAAAAATATATCCAACATTACTCAGGCATGCAGATTTTACACGCCGAATAGGCACCGTGGCTGATTAAAAAATAATTTTGAAGAAGAAAGGCATATCAAAGACACAGAACAAATATTCTAGACAACGTAGCTTTAACGTATTTGCTATTCATGATGCTGAATATAGAAAATAAACTGACCCCCAAAAGAAACGATACCAGGATTCTGAGAGACTACTGAAGAAAAAACTAAACATGTTGCATGTTAAAAAGATATATTTTCACGAGAATTAAATTTTGTTCACAACATGCCAAAACATCATTCTAATTAAAAAATATTTTAAACATGCAATGGTGCCTATTCATGTTTTGGTTTTTTCTTCAGTAGTCTCTCAGAACTTGGTAACGTTTCTTTTGGGGGTCAATATAATAATAATAATAATAATAAAAAAAAATATATAATTTCAGTGGAACCTAGAAGTGGAGCCTGTTTAAATATTAAAAATAATCCAGATATTGCAGTTTTAATGTCTATGCTACAAACCTTTAGCGTTGTTTTTACACTCAAACAAGTAAGAAAATATGTATAATTTAGGACTTCAGAATGCGCCAGACTGCACCATTTTGCTTCGTATGTTCAAAAGTATTCCGGGGGAGAATGTTCCAAGACACACACCCCTAGACAAAATATCACTCCTTGTGAAGGTTCCAACATAAGATCTCTGATGGTTGGTTATAATTAAGATTCGAGCACGCTGTCATGGGTTACAGATCAGTTTCATGAACCATCTGTTCACAGACAGGATAGTGCAAACCATGACCGTTGTCAAACCATTGAACCACTGGTCAGCGTAAAATGGTTACACCTTCCCATTGAGCCTTGCGGAACACTCATTCTGATTTGGAGTCGATACTGAGGTTAACTATCCCATGTCTCGACTGGGATTCGATCTCAGTACCTACCATCGAGGCCAGTGTCTAATGCTATTTCTAATGTTATAGAGTATAGACATTTAAAAAAAAGTAAAGTTTGTTTTATTTAACGACACTACTAGAGCACATTGATTTTTATCTTATCACCGGCTATTGGATGTCATTCTTATTTGACACACCTTTTAGAAGAAAACCCGATGCCGCCACATATGCTACTCTTTTCGATAAGCAGCTAGGGATCTTATATATGCACTTTTCCATAGACAGAACCGTACATACCACTGCCTTTGATGAACCAGTTGTAGAGCACCGGTTGGAACGGAAAATTTCCCAAACTGCAGCTGGGTCCACTGAGAAGGATCGATCCGACGACCGACCGCTTCAAAGGCGGGCACGCTATCGACTGATCTACATCCCCTCACATACATTTTAAAAGAAGAATGACCAAGATGTGGAACGTTTGATTTGTGTTTTTGTCATCACTGCTTGTTTTTGTTCCCCTTCTCGTTATTTCGTCACATGGACATTACTTAGTGGTTGTAGGCTTTCAATTAGCATCGCTGAGGACACGGCGAGAAATAATCTGTGAAGGAGATCAATGGGTTGTTTATCGATGAAGAGAACAGTTGATGGATGATAATTGCGCCACTTACTGTAGCAGCTAGGAGCAAGATGAGTGTTCATTTAAAGCGCACGTTACGGTAATGCTGTAAACTTGATACATATTCAAGCATTCTTGAATACCCGCGCAGAACAGATCAACAAACAGAAACGCTTATTTTAGACCCAGTGAATGAAAGTATCTGAAATGTTGGAGATACAGTCTAAAAATCATCACTTTTTTTAAATAATGTCCAGTCACTTTTTTCAGATTTGTTTAACCATTTCTTCATGATGGTGACCACCTCTGGTAAAACTAAGTCCTTAATTGAAAAGACCAATGCTGTTCCTTCACAGTTAGTAGAATGGCCTAGGCCAAATTGGTTACATGTTTCTGTTTTGCTCAAAACTTGAAAATATTACTTTGGCCATTAGGCCTGCTTTAACCACTATGTGATGGAACTATTTTTAACTATAAAATACTCCTGGCTACTTATCGGAAATACCGGCTTCGGTGGTGCAGCGGTTAGCGAATTGGACCTGAGTCTGGTAGACACTGATATCGAATCTCAGTCGAGGCATGGTATTTGTAATCTAAGTATCAACTCCAACCCAGAGTGAGTGCTCTGCAAGGCTCAATGGGTAGGTGTAATCACTTATACCGACCAGTGGTTCCATAACTTCTTTGACAAAGGCCATGAGTTTTGCTATCCTGTATATGGGAAAGTGCATATGAAAGGTCCCTTGCTGCTTATCAAAAAAGAGTAGCCACTCTAGTGTGGCGGTTTCGGGTTTCCTCTTCTACTAACATTAATATATGTCCTGGACAGACGGCTCAGGATGCTGATCTGTACACCGGTGACAGCGTGCTTGAACCTTAATTGGATGTAAGCACGAAAATAAATATAACCATCCAACATATTGGAAATAAATATTGTATGTTTGTGACATAATCGCTATTAAACAATAAGCGAGGGAATCGTTAAGCACACATTCTGTCCACGAACCTTTCTCGTTTAGTAGTTGATCATCCTAAAGCTGATTCACTTTATTGAATGGAGTGTCATTATCAATTATAATTCACTTGCATTTTCAAACAAATGCTCATTAAAAGTAAAATTAGTTTATTTAACGACGCCACTAGACCATATTGATTATTTAGTTTTTAGTCATCAGCTGTCGAACCAGCTATATTTTACTATTAGCCTAGTAACAAGGAATATTTTATTTGCACCATCTCACACACAGGATAACATGCACACCTTTCTCCAATTTTGTGGCACTGTTTCGAATAGGGGAAAAAATAGAAAAAATAGAGAGAATTGTTCCACCGAGGAGATTAGATCCTTCAATCAAACCACCTTAGGAGAGCGCTCTACCAATTGAGCTAGGACTCTCCCAGATGATCATTAAAGAGCAATGAAATTTGAGCTAAATGTACGCATGTTGTTGGTCAGAGCGCTGTAACATTGAAGATGTGTATTAAACTGTCACACTGAACGTTTAATTAAAACAAACGTGCGTGTGAAAATGCGCTCGTTGTTTCTCTTGTGGAATAAATCAAACTAGCTATCAAGAAAATTGTAAACATGCGCTTTTCAGCAACACCCACCAGAATATATAACCGCACAGATGTATTATTAAGCTGTCAGGTTAAACAATTGACCATTATTCACAAGCTGTTTAACGTGTAGGCGGGCTGCGATTTGGCTCAATCGGCTCAGCGCTCGTTTAAGAACGCTACGTCGAAGGATCGAACCATCTCGATTGACACATCGTTCTGGTAAAAAAAGTAAAGATTGTTTTGTTTAACGACGCCACTGGAACGCATTAATTTTTATCTTATCATCGTTTATTGACGTCATTCATATGGTCATTTTGATACACTTTTTAGAAGGAAACCCGCTGCCGCCACATATGCTACTCTTTTTGATAAGCAGCAAGGGAACTTTTATATGCACTTTTCGATAGACAGAACAGTACATACCACGGCCTTTGATGAACCAGTTGAGGACCACTGGTTGGAACGGAAAACAGCCCAAACTGCAGCTGGGTCCACTGAGAAGGATAAATCTGACGACCGCCCGAACACTTCAAAGGCGGGCACACTATCGACTGAGCTACATCCCACTCCTAATTCCTATAAATAATATGCAGTCCAAACCCTGTATTAAAATGTATCACCATGTATGCTGGCTGAACTGCTCCATAGTAATACATATTAATGTATTGTATGCTGAACACAACCCAGAACATGCTAATCCATCCATCCAAATAATTTTTCGACACACACCATCCAAAATTGTGCCCAATTTCCAACACCAAAACAATTGCACACCAATTTCAAATTTGGCACAATTCTCTTAAAGAATTCCAAAAACAATTTCACCAACACCCAAACTCCAGTCGCAAGACTGGGCTAGCGGGAATTCACTTGTTTCCGTTAGTGTGATTGTGCCCCCTCTGCTCACTCCCTCCCCTTTTTCTGTCCAAGTCGCAGTGGATGAATAAAACCATAAACTGCACCTGTTAGAGGCAGCTGCTATAGATAACAGCCTGGCTCTGAACGTAGACATTAAACAACTTGTCCTGTCCTGACGACGCTTCCTCGTGAGTGTTATTGGTGAATTTTTAATGATGATGCATTTACAAAAAGTGTCACTGGATAAAATCATGAAAATTACATAGTCACATAAGATTTCAAGATATAGTTGTCATATTTATACAATAACAATATGAATATATAATACATGTGAGTTTTACAAATTACATGAAAAAAGTTTGTATGGCTAACAAAGATAGTCTCTCTCAATTTGTGACCTTTGATCTCTATTTATATCGCTAAAAATCCCAAACAAAACGGCTGTTCGGAAACTAATCATCATTGTGATGTTCAAAAAATAATGATCGGACGATATATTCATAATGATAATAAATAAATATTGCCGGTCTACATCATATGTGATCATTCATTATCATACATCATTACATGTAACATGACAACATTAAATAATTAATGGAGGAATCTAAATCGGCTATACTGACATGCAATCGGCTGCTAACAGGTCAATACTTGTCACAGCATGGAAAGGGCCATGGAAAGAATCAGTAAATATATATGCTGGTCTAGTAACCATATAATTTTCAACTTTTTTCTCCGATATTCACATCATGTTGTTAGACTGTTTTCCTGAATTACGCTTCCCGTAATCTTTGACGGAATACCAGTCAAATGCCATTTGTGTTGTTATTGGTTAGTTAGTTTATATTTCACCTGCCAGTTATAGTATAAAATTTGCTATGTAATAAAGAAATTTGTTCATCGACAATCCAGCATGTATTTTTTAAGTGACTTTTGCTATAAGACATCACAAAAGCCTATTTTTAAAATAACTATTTAAAAGCTGAATATGTCGTGATAAAAAAGAGAGTGAAGAAAAGAAAGTCAAATGAAATTAATGCATGTATGTGCTGGTTCGTAGGCAGGGTCTGACCAGATCGGTCGGACTAATTTTTTGTCTAAAAACAAAAAATACATTTATTTTATCCTGTTGCAATCAGTCCATTTTTCACGTAAAAAAATTAAATCGCCATAATATTTGTTGCTGGAGAAGCCATTACTGGGTTCTCTTTAACATATAGCCCGGCCAAGTAGGCCTAATCACCAAAATAATTATGTTGGAATTTGAAACCCCGGCGTCCACATTTGCCCTGATCAACTTTCAAACGGTAACCACTGACAGGTACTGGTTCATAAATACCACGAGTATATTCACAGACTACTCCAGTTATAACTGATTGAATGTAACGATTGGTGACAAAACAATAGAAGGCAATAGTTTTAAAGGTGGAGTGTCTGTTTTCTATAGTTTATTTCCTTTTACTACTGAAAAATACAAGCAAACTACAGTTTTAATAAATTCGTGCGTCTTTTCTATCAAATAATATCGTCCATTACGAAAATCCAATACTCAAATCGACGCCA
>JAUTWP010149485.1:0-11228 GCA_033042655.1 Cyathermia naticoides
TGGAACGGAAAATAGCCCAGACTGCAGCTGGGTCCACTGAGAAGGATCGATCCGACGACCGAACACTTCAAAGGCGGACGCGCTACGGTCTCGGCTACAGCCCGCTCCCATTAAGCAGATAGACAATTCTATGTAAACTTTACACATTCATTCTTTTTACTGTTGCAGCTTTCAGACACATCAAGGTGTTTGTAACTTATTCCCATGACAATAAGAAACACATTCAGCGGGTACTCAGTCTGTGTAACTGTCTTCTGAAGAACGGATTTTCGTGTTGCGTTGACGTGCAGGGAAGAAAGATGGAGAACTGTGTACAAACTATTGCAGATGTTGAATGGTACAAGCAGAAGTTTATTGAGGTATGTTAAAGGATTTGGGTCACAATTTTTTTTTTTAGCAAAGACTCAAAATGAACATAATCAATCTGAATGTTATATGAAATTTTATGTTGTAACTGACTGGGTAATAACACAAACAAACTTATAATTTATTATGTTTCAGTAGCCAAAACATAAGTACTACACCAGTAAATGCAAAGACAAGTTATTACACTCAAGGGATAGGAAATTAAACAAATTTAACGAAGAAGCCCATTATTTCACCCATGTTTTCTCAACTTTGCCTTTTCACATTGTATTACGAGAATACTTGCAACGTTGGTTAGTTTACACTACACAATATTTACGAATTCTCTTCCATCACTGTTACATGTTTGCATCACTTCCCAGAAGTTGTGTTAGCTTATTACCGGATTACAATATTATCATAAAACTGAAACGTAAAAAAACCTTATACGGGTGATGTGAACCTGTTATAACATATCACAATACTTGCTAGAGCTTTGTAGATGAGGTACCTACTTCTTTAAACATCCTAAGTGAAAAAACAAATTGACTAAAAATGTATCATAGTGAATTTTTTATCAATTTTCTTCAACAGGCTGACTTTGTGCTTGTCTGTGTTTCTAACAAATACAACACTGACTTAAAGAATGAAAACTCGAGCAACAGTAAACTGCACACAAAGTACATCTACGACTTGATGCACAAGGAGTATAATTTCAACAACTGTCACAACCGACGCTTTGTGCCTGTGCTCATGGATGGCATGACGCGAGACCTCATTCCAAGCTGGATGCAGCAGACACCAATATACCACTGGCCAGCCCAGTACAAGGACTTGCTCTGGATGTTGACCAAGCCCGAAGAACGAATTAAACCCAACCCAAAATCCTACACACAACACAGCAACATGGTGTAGTCTCCTAAAATGAGGGGATCTCCATTTCAATCATAGTGCTCTAAAAACATTTTGGAGACGAGTTTATTGTTCAAAATAGGATTTTCATTGTGTGGTGCAAACTAATGATACTTATAGTTTGTTTTCAAAAGCGTATAGAGTATTTCCATCTCACTAACAAACATGCAGGTTTACATGGAATTTGTTTGGTGTTATGAACAATTTCTACTAACATAGCTAATACTCATTGTGATTTAACTTGAAACACATGACTCATATTTTATGTTTAGACATAAAATGTATGTTATTAGCATCACATCAAAGTTCAGGGCTCAAACTTAACAGTGGTACCGGCTACAATTGCCACTGGTTTTGTATAAATTCCCATAGGCGAGGTGCTCCACTGGTGGCATTTTTTGGCCACTGGCAAAATAACTCTTCTGTTATTTTTATTTGTTGCAAAAGTTAAGTTTTAACAAATTGCCATAAGTTGAATCAAAATTGTCATCGATAAATCTTTCACCCACGGCCAATTTTTTTTAAATTGCTGTGGGTTACAAATTCTTAAGTTCGAGCCCTGAAGTCTAGACTAGATTTAAGTCTGATCATATGAACATTTTCAAAGCACAGTTTGTCTAAGCATGCTTTCTGTACAGCCTGTCTGTTGGAATGTATGGAATGCTCTGTATAGCTTTACAACAATGCACCTGCCTTGTAGTTACAGGTGATAACATTGTCTTTGATACAACCCACATAGGCCAGTGCATCTGCCATAACAGCCTGGCTCTGAATGTAGACGTTAAACAATATGACATGACATAGGCCGGTTTATCTTCAGTAGGGAATAGTAGGCCTATTGGTTGAGAATGGAGATTTGGTAACATATTTGTATCAGAAATAGATACAAGCTTTTTATATCATAGATCTTGCACTCCAGTGCTGAAAAAGCAGTTTTGCGGGTAATTTTTGTTGTTACTGTGTATTTATGTTTGTTTGTATGTGTTACAGTCCACCCAAGCCATTTAGGGAAATTTGTGACTTTTATTTAACACTTTAAGTTCTAGTTGGAGATGTTGAGAAAAATGTGAGCCATGCGTTACACCTTCAAACATGCCTCCCTTTCTCTATCATTGATAAATAAAACATCTTCTTTTTTAGAAACATATTTTCATAGATATTATTTTCTTAATAAAAGACTTAAAACAAATCTTTAAGCGTTGTAGATGTACATGTATATAAGTTACATTTTTGCAGAAAAAAAAAATTGCTTCATAAATTGTTCAAAATGTCTGAATTCATCAAACATACCCAGGACCTTCAAATGCTAATGTACATATACAGTGGACTCTGTCTAAACCAGTTGCTTATGGGACCAGGAAAATATGCTGATTTAGACATAGTGCTGGATTAGACAGAGTTTTTCTAGTGTTATAAGTGAATGAATCCTGTTTAGACAGATTTTTGGATTAGACAGATGCCGGTTTGGACAGAGTGCACTGTACATACATATATATTTTCCATAATACCTTTTTTTTACATAAGTTTCCCATGTTGCTGGGGACTGAGTAGGGTGTAATACACATTGGGGTGTATACCATTCATCACTTGGGGTGTATACCATTCATCACAACCTCCATATGTACAGACCAGCTAATTGTATTTAATTTGTCTGGTTTACAATCAAGTGGACTGAAAAGAATTTTTACATGCTTGCATCACAAAAGTGTTCAAGCATGGACTTCCTGGATGCGGCATATGGTCTTCCAGATGCCCTACCCAGGACGAGAAGGGCACAATCAAGTTTTATAAGCACAGGCCGTGATGGAATCGCAATAAGTGTTGTATTATGATCATTGTGTTGGAATGAATGTTTTATCATAATATTATAGTGGCCTTGATTTTACAATACAGTTAAACTTTGTTATCTCTTTGTTGAAGGAACCAAACCAACAAGTTTGAGATGTCATGTTTGACAATAAACAGTGCTATGAGAAGTATGTCATACATTTGTATAACAACTTCTCTATTTCAACATAACATAGAATGAATAGTAGTGGTTGTATCTTCAGAGAACTTTTCTTTTATGTTTTGATTTCTTAATTCAAATAGAGCTCTAGCAACTATGCCAATAGTCTAAAGTCTGGTAAAATATATTTCTTATATTATACAGGCATTTAAAAATATTTTTAGAAAAGAACATGAAAATGTATTGGTGGATAAAACAGGTAGATGTATTTTAGATGACCATGTTTGAGATATGTTTGTGTATATTAAAAAGGGTGCATAAGGTTACAGACATGGAGATAAAAAAGTTTTACTGTATGTACAGTATTGTGAAGTGTGTGTCATTGCAGTCGTATTACAAAGACACATTCCTACATGACGATTTTGTTTTGTTCTATGTCTGCCATATGTTCCCGAGTTGTTAATGTAGATATATGTCCATCATCTAATTAAATTTTCATACGCAATAACACAAAAAATATTCCAACAAAACACTCCGATTTATTAGTAATATATGTCTAAACATAATTCACTTGGGACCAACAAAATATTATGTTTTAGACAGACTATCAGTATAGACAGATTTCATCCAGAGTTACAGAGCTGGATAGGACTGAAATTGTGCTGGTTTACACAGAAATCTGGATTAGACAATTTCACAAATGCTGGTTCAGACATAGTCCACTGTAATTGTAAAAATTCGCAAATTATATTTTCAATATGCATTTCAAAGAATTGAAAATCAGGCTCTCAGATTTCTGACTATTTTACTGCATTTTGTAACAAAAATGAGCATGTAAATTGTAATGTGAATGTCAGGCCCCTGACAATAAATCAAATTTCTTAACCAAACAAGCCAATTTGTTTTATAGCTATTTTGCAAGGCAATATATTTTTAATAGGAATGTTGGTCAAAATGAAAAAAAAGAGGATATTTAAAAAGAATGAACACAGTGTATTAAATATGTTTTTTTAATGAATGTGCAACATAATATATAATCGTTGCTGCTGACAAAATAAGTATTCGATATTGAGGAATCAGATTTCATGTTGGGTCTTGATATGAGGTTGCTTGGGATAATCAGTAGACTGATTTTGACTATAGGAGATTAATCTTTTTGATCACCTACATGACCACTACAGTAGCGGATTTAGAAATTAAATAAGGGGGGTGGCTGGATGGGGTTGACTGCGAGTAAATTCATAAAATTCATTAAAATGTTTGGAATGAACATTAGGGCTAGCCACCCTATTCACTCCCCCTGGATCCGCCACTGCACTAGATAAATCAATTCCCGGATAATGAATTATTTATTTATTGCAGTAAATTATAATTCATATTTAGATTTAATATCGGATTTAATACTTTTATGAACTCATGCTGATAAATTTTGATATCACAACACACTTGGAGTATATCCTTTATATATATTTTTTGTTTTATAAAGATATTTAAAAATCATCACCTTGCATGTTTAGACTGCATGGCTTGTTTTTGTGGCTCAAATACCATAATTATGTTTGACACCTAACAGTAGCTGATAGAGCAATTTGCTATTTTAAGCATAATGTTTTTTATCGCATACAGAAAGTTTATTTTTAATATTTTTTCAGTGAATGGAATTGTTTTGATTTTTTGGTTAGAATTTTACTAATACTGGTTCATATCTTCAAAACATATCCAATAATGACTGTTTTTACTAACAAAAAACTAATGTGTGTGGTAAAATTTTGTGTTTGTTTTGGTGCTTTTGTAGCTTACTGTTTGTTTATAATAAATTACAATCAATATAATTTGATATGTGTGTTACAAAATGAGCATCATTTATCCTGAACTTTAAAATTTTAATAGTTGATATCTAATGTATGAAAGTGATACTACTCCAAGTATTGTCTTATTGGTGTAGTTTAAAGAAATTAAAAAGAAAGATTCCATTTTAATGCTTAATAATAAACTAAAGAAAATAACAATTGATAGGAATTTATAACCAGTTTGATAGTGACCATTCAAAAAGCAGGTCCTTTAAAATGGGTTGAAATATGTGCATTTTTAATGATTGTATCTGAAGTGCCTTTTATACTCAACAAAATTAATTAAGGGCCAGTAGATATTTTTGGCATTTTTCTTTAAATAAACAAAAATAAACTTTTTCCATTGTAAGATGTCAACATATGGTCATGGTATGCTTTGTCCTGTCTGTGGGAAAGTGCATATAAAAGATACTTGCTGCCTATCAAATGGAGTAGCATATGTGGCTGCAGCAGGTTTCCTCTGAAGAAATGTGACATTTACTAAATTATGTTTGACATCCAATATCTAGGCGAGTGGCAAATCACCAAAACATGATTTATTTTAGTAGTTTAATTACCCTTTCGGAGCAGAGTGTAGCTCAGCCGGTAGCGTGCCCACCTTTGAAGCAGTTGGTCGTCAGATCGATCATTCTCAAAGGACCCATCTGCAGTTTGGGCTATTTTCCGTTCCAAACAGTGCTCCACGACTGGTTCGTCAAAGACTGTGGTATGTGCTATCCTGTATATGGGAAAGTGCATATAAAAGATCCCTTGCTGCTTATAAAAAAGAGTAGCCTATGTGACAGCAGCAGGTTTCCTTTAAAACGTGTGTCAAAATTACCATTTGTATGACATCCAATAGACGCTGATAAGAAAAAAATCAATGTGCTCTAGTGGCGTTGTTAAACAAAACAAACCTTTTTTTTAATTACCCTTTTGAATGATATATTGTGTGGGTGTGCATATGGAGGAGGGGGTAATTAAGTCTGTACTAAATAGACAGAGTGGTCAATTCATTCAGAAGAAATATGGTAGGCAGTCAGGGTTCCAAATTTATTTTTATAAATTTTCCAAAGGGATAGTACAGTTCAGAAAGTACTATTCCATTATGAGAATGTACAATCCCATTAAAGTAAAGTTTGTTTTGTTTAACAACGTCACTGGAGCACATTCATTTTTTATCTTATCAGCAGCTATTGGACATCATTCATATGGTCATTTAGACACATTTCTTTTAGAGGAAACCCGCTGCTGACACATATGCTACTCTTTTCAATAAGCAGCAAGGGATCTTTTATATGCACTTTTCCACAGACAGAACAACACACCAGTTGTGGAGCATGGTTGGAATGGAAAATAGCCCAAACTGTAGATGGGTCCACTAAGAGTGAGAAGGATTGATCTGATGACCAACCGCTTCAAAGGTGGGCATGCTACCGACTGAGATACATCTCACTCCGTGAACAAACTTGTTCACATGTACAGATCAAATGCTCAGCGGTTTTGTTAAACCAGAATATTTATTGTTGTGGTCGGAAACTCAAAGACAAAATAGACACATGTGAATTTTGCTGTTCTGACTATTTTAAAAAGTGTGTCAAAATGACCATATGAATGACGTCCAATAACCGATGATGATAAAAATCAATGTGTTCCAGTGGCGTCGTTAAACAAAACAAACTTTATTTTACTTCGGGTGTGGGGAATCCTCTCCCTCCGTGAGCTGAGCGCGTCTGTCGGTGAGTGGAATGGCGGCTGGTGAAATGTTAATGTTGTGTTGATCGACGCAGTAATTGTAGCTGTCACTGGCGTCTATACTACCCTGATGTTTCAATCAACGTGCCACCTGTTTTCAAAGAAATTATCCAGGAACACAGGTCCCTCATGCCCTGTTCCATAGTTCGTATGATCCGTAACATTTCCGGAACACGTATTAAATGGCAGACTATGTTTGATGGGAGACAATGGGGTCAGTTTATAACGGTTTGAATTGCTGGGAGGGCTAAGAAGCAGAAACCGCCATGTTATTTCTAGGCATTCGTCTTGTTTGAACACGATAATGGTGATAGTGATCAGTTGTGCGACTCTATACAAAAGAACCCCGCTTTTCGATTAGCAGCCAGGTCAGGTCATGTTGTTTAACGTCTACGTTCAGAGCCAGACTGTTATAGTAGACGCCTATTAGCAGCCGGACAAAAATTTAACGTGCTTACATCACTAAATGAGTGTTCAAGCACCCTTAGCAGCCAGACCGAGGGGCCTTTTATTAGTTTTTAATATTGCACATTTTCATGGTTATATCCTATTAGGTTCAAGCAATATTTTCTTCTGCGTGAAACTTAGCTGCTTAGCCTAGATGGAGGTTAATTTTAGATTTAGACAACGCTCTATAAAGGCTAATTTTTCATTTTGTTACAAGTACCAGATTACTGGCAGTTTGTTTTATTTAACGACACCACTACTCTCTCCGATAAGCAGCAAGGGGTCTTTTATATGCACTTTTCCACTGACATGACATCACATACCACAGACTATGTCGTCTTGAAAGGATCGATTCCAGTGGCGGATCCAGAAAATCCATTTGGGGGAGGGGGCGATGACATGAACCTAAGTACCACAAACGTTCCCGAAAATATTTTCAATGTGAAAAATCGCTAAATTTAGATCCCTAGATCCGCCACTGGATTCGACAATCAACCAGGGATCGTTTATATGCATTTGGCCGAGTGGTCATTTTGATTTGTACATAACTGATACTAGAAATGCAATTTAAAATGTTTGCAGCAAATAGTATGCTCCGCTACCAGTGGTCTTTGGTATGGTTTATACTATGGAAGCAATATTATCTAATAGTAAAGTTGGATAGTGGATACAGTTTCTCATGATATAATTGTTTGTCTGATCTCATATTTTCTTATTATTGTTGGCTTTTTTCATGATGCGCGCCGTAACCATACTAGCAAGAGGAATATTTACTGACGTAACCACCAAGTTACGTAACCTAATAATGAAACATTTTGGCAATACGAGCAATCCACTCTGTCAACAATGTATACGAGGTCATTTCAACAGAATCTCACCTGTGTGGTCCTGTGAGGCGAGCGGGATGTAGCTCAGTCGGTAGCGTGCCTGCCTTTGAGGCGATCGGTCGTCGGATCGATCCTTTTCAATGGACCCATCTGCAGTTTGGGCTATTTTCCGTTCCAGTTGTACAACTGGTTCATCAAAGGTCGTGGTATGTGCTGTCCTGTCTGTGGGAAAGTACATATATAAAAGATCCCTTGCAGCCTATTGAAAAGAGTAGTCTATGTGGCGACAGCTGATTTCCAGTAAAACAAAATGTGTCGAAATGACCATATGAATAACGTGTAATAGCCGATGATAAGATAAAAATCAATGTGTTCCAGTGGCTTCGTTAAATAAAACAAACTTTACTGTGTGGGGCTTGTAGTTCAAGTATTAGTTTTCAAACTTCCAGGCTGGACTGTCATGTTCATACAACGTCATGTCTGCTCTTTATGTAATTATTACGTGTTAATCTGGTTATTTCTGAAATCATTCGATGATTGCTTATCCTCGGTTGTGTATAAGCAAGCTTCATTCTAGATTGTGGGAGGGTGTGGGAGGGTCAGCGTGGGGGTGAGGTCAGGGTAATAGGATCTTCTTGACATAATTATTAAAGGTATGGTAGTTTAAAGAAAACTTTTATTTAACTAATGATTTAGAAAGATTTGGAAATAGTGTCTGTTTAATGACACAGCATGATATTAAGTTTCATTTATTATATGGTACCTTCAGAAAAACACTGATGCCACATAAGTTACTCTTCCAATAGAAGCGTTTACCGCACGCAGGTCAGCGCGTACCACAACCTTTGATATATCAATTGTGTATAACTACTTTTACATGCACGCGGTAACCGGGATGTGACGGCGTTCAATTCATGATGTATTAATTTTGTAACATCACCAACCACATACAGGACAGGACATGTTGTTTAACGTCTACATTCAGATCCATGCTGTTATAGCAGACGCCTCTCCCGGGCGCAGTTTATGGTTTTATCCATCCACCGCGTCCGAAACAGGAAAAGGGGAGAGGGAGCAGAGGGGGCACGGTCACACTAACAGAAACAAGTGAGTTTCCGCTAGCCCAGTTTTGCAACTGGGGTGTCTGCTTTTGGAATTCTTTAAGAGGATGGTTGTCAAACATGATAATAGTCAGGTCCAATTTCCCCAAAAGGTGGAAGGTGCGAGCATTTTTTTAGGATTTGGGCCAGCATAGATTTTTTACATAATTAGGGGGTGCTGAATCCCAAAAATTATGCTAGCCTGACAATTTGAGTTTAATGGGTCAAAATGGCCAAAACAGAATGGCCGCCAAATGGTCACTATAAATTAAAATATTGGCATCCAAGTGTTATTTCGTGTTATAAACGCTAGCCAGTGTTAACATATACATGTACTACTAAAATAACCTGAACAAAATAGTTGTGTATCTGAGATGATAAACCAAGATGGCCGCCGATAATCAGGTCCCAACTCCCTAAAAGGTCGAATGTGTCAGCATTAGTTTATGATTTGGGCCAGCATAGATTTTTAGCATTATTTGTGGGTGCTGAATCCAAACAAAAAGCATGCTGGCCTTCTGACAAATTGTGTTTAATGAGTGAAAATTTACACGGTGTTGTGAAATCAGGAATGGGCATGTGGGGCTTACATCCATGTCGAGTACTGAACTAGTCTTACATAAAACACGTAGGCATCATTTCATATTTTGTCAATGGTATCAACATCCCGATCATGCAGTTTCAAGATGAATCGATCAGCACTTTTCTGTTTGTCTTCATTAAGCACTCCTTTAAAAACTGTGAATGCAGATTTCTTTGAAATCCCATATAAATACGAGGTAGTATTACTTTCTGTCACAGCATGACAAGCAAGCAATTTGTGACATGTTGGTAATGTAAGGTTTGTTTGCAATGCTGTTTTACAAGAATATTCTTTAGCATTTGTTTTGCTTATTTTTTGTAGTTGATTTTATAGACAAGTGTGTAGCGATAAACAAAACATAACATCTACTCTTTCATGATGCGAGCTTTTTTGCACAACAGAAACAACCATGTTGGCATATTCCCCAAATGTGTTGATTCTTTAGTTTTCACACATTATACCAACGCCTGCCCATCTAAAATTAAAGCAAACTTGCTAAGAATTTCACTTTATTTCTTGATTAATACCAAGTGGACTAGTATGTTTCTGTAAGCTTGAAGTATTTTGCTATTTTCAACAACCGATTTTTTATTTATTTTTTGATGCAGTACAGGAGTATTGTTTTACTTTCACGCAGTGGAACTTGGGTCATTATTTGTTAGCTGTAACCTGTATTGGATACATTGTTATAACAAAGATACATACAGATACAGATCTCTGCTCTTGTAAACATATTAAAAAGCACTGAAAACATGTCAAGATATTTCCACTAAATTTTTGAAATTTGTTTTCTGGTTACCGTAACCTCAAACTTTTTAAAGTTACTTCTGAAAGCATCATTTTGGAACATGTGATTGCCTTCATATTCTATTTATTTCCATCAATGTTTGGTGCAACTTAATGAATTATCTGAGCTGTCCTGGTGATGTTTTTTCAGATTGTTTATGAACTCCATACTTAGATTAAGAATATTAAAATGAAAGTCTGAACAATAATGACAATAATTAACCATTTAACCAGCCTAACTAAACCCAACCTATTCTCCCCAATCCCCCAACCTCACCACCACAAAAAAGAAAGAAAAAAGAAAGGGAAAAACATTTTAATAAAATTCTACTGTAGTATTATTGTTTGACAGATTTAAAATAGACATCTCGCTATTTTAATATTCAGGCGTTGGACAATTAATTTTAATGAACGGCCCAAGGCCTTGTTCAACACCCCCGCAAAAACAGAATATCTCTCAAACGGAGACGAGTTTGGGTCATTTTAACCACCCAAACGTCATTTTTGAGAGGGACAGCATACGTTTTTCGGATTCAGCATACCCAAATTAGGTTAGAAAGGTATGTGGAATATAATCCTACAGAAATGCTCGCACATCGATAACTAATCACCTTTTTGAGAAAAAAAAAGTAAAGTTTGTTTTGTTTAACGACGCCACTGGAACACATTGATTTTTATCATCATCGGTTATTGGAC
>JAUTWP010149596.1:0-11227 GCA_033042655.1 Cyathermia naticoides
TATACATATAATATCTGCCTCTTACCTCTAAATAGTCCAGAGGGCAGAAATAAAAATTAAGTGTCTGTCTTTACCCGACCGACCCACAAAAATTGGTCTATCAAAATCTTGTTTCACATCTTTTAGATAAGAATTTTTATTTTTGGTTTGACCAGTTTAAAAAAAATATTTTTCCTACCTACTAACATTTGAAATTACATGTCGGAAATGGACAAACAAAATTATTTTTAAGGATGGCCTTATCTAAAGTAAACTTTGCTTTATTTAATGGCGCCACTAGAACACATTTATTTTCATCGTATCATCGGCTATTGGACGTCAAACAGTATGGTCATTCTGACACATTTCTTTAGAGGAAACCCGCTGCTGTCACATAAGCTATTCGTTTCTATAAGCAGCAAGGGGCCCTTTATATGCACTTTCCCATAGACAGGACAATATATACCATGGTCTTTGATGAACCAGTTCTATACCACTGGTTGGAATGGAAGATAGCCCAAACTGCAGATGGGTCCATTGAGGATCGATCCGACGACCGACCTCTTCACAGACACGCTACCTTTTGAGCTACGTTCCGCTCCTTTTCTCTGTTTATTTTGCGGTAGATAACACACTTCCCTTTACCTGAAACGTCAATCAGATGTGATTAACTATGATACAAATCCTGGGTGTCTTGGCAAAATAATCAGTGGCGGATACAGAGGGTTTCATGGGTTCGAAATCCCCGTTTTGAACATTTTTATTCTACCACTTAACTTATACATCCCACTTTGATGTGAATGATTTAAAATCTGAACCCCTCTTTGAAAAATTCTTGTCTGAACGCCTCCTTGAAAGTCATATCTGAACCCCTCTTTGAAATATCCTCATCTGAAACCCCTCTTTGAATTTGTTTTGTCTAAACCTCTTTAAAAATCCTCATCTGAATTCCCTCTTTGAAAAGTTTCTTATCTGACCCCTCCCCCTCTTTAAAATAATAGATCTCCCTATGATAAACCACGTTAAAATGTCGCCAACTATTGGAGACAATGTTATAGTCAGTAGTTTGTAAGAAGGAAGTAGACTCTGCCAAACACTCATTGTGTGTAGGGGTTTAGTCATGTGAAAACAGGATACGTCGCCATGGAGTTTATAATAGTTTTATTTATACAAACACGTCAGAATACTCACTTTACTGGTTATCTCGATTGCGTAATTGTCTTTAAAGTTACCTTCCGGTAATCTGAACACGATTTCAAGTTACAAGTCAAACCATTTAACGTCTACATTCAGAGGAAGCTGTTATATCAGACGCCCATCGTGAGCCCCAGTTATAACAGCTGGTTCATCAAAGGCTGTGGTTTGTTCTGTCCTGTCTGTGGTAAAGCGCATATAAAAGATCCCTTACTCGGAAAGAGTAGCCTCTGTGGTGGCAGTTGGTTTCCTCTAAAAGAAATGTGTCAAAATGACCATATGAATGACATGCAATAGCCAATGATAAGATAAAAATAAATGTGCTCCAGTGGCGTTGTTAAACAAAACAAACGTTACTTTGTATTAGGTTCAAACATGGTATTTGCCACTCATTAACTTCATATAGGCTACCGTACTGTTTCCGATAAGCAGCGTGGGGTAGTTTGTATGCACTTTCCCACGGACTGGACATCACATACCACGGCATTTGATGAACCAGTAGTGGACTATTGATTGCAACGGAAAATTGTTTTAAATGCAAACTGGTTCAACTAAGAAGGATCGATCTGTTGTCCGAATGATTCACAGACTGACGCTCAACTACCTCATCTACGTTCCTCTCTCGATTTCGTATTTCATGAAAACTTATTGAGTCAGTATTCAGATTGTCAACCCATGTTTTATTTAACGACGGCACTAGAGCACATTTATTTTTATTTTGTCAGCGGCTATTTGACGTCATTCATATGGCCATTTGACACATTTATTTTTAGAGGAAACCCGCTGTCGCTACATAGACTACTCTTTTTGACAAGCAGCAAGGGATCTTTTACATGCACTTTCCCACAGACAGGACAGCACAATTCATGGCATTTGATGAACCAGTTCTAGAGCACTGGTTGAAATGGTCGACGACCGACCGTTTCAAAGTCGGGCACGCTACCGACTGAGTTGCATCCCGCTCTCCATATCAGACTTGAAACAACATGCACACACAGTGACCCCTTCTCGATCCACAATTAACCACCACCACTACAAACATAACTTCCCCTGCCCTAAAATGCATATGTATATGTGTCATACTGTTTACAATAACCACATTGTACTAAACAAAACCCATGTCACTTTGTAGGTATTTGTCACACTCCACATGTAATGCCATGCATGTTTCAACTTGCTGTGTCGGACCACTGCCAAACTTTACTCCTACCCGGCTTTTTTATCAATACCTGGATCTTATATATATATATACAATCAGACAAGAGGCGTTTAAAAAATCAATGGGTAACCTACACTTAACAACACTAGGAAACATAGTTACTTTGAGAACTTGGAAACATCAACAGTTGATATCATATTGGTGTTTAGTTCATGAAGTGGCTGGACGCTAAGAAATAAACTCAAATATAACAAAGCACCTTAAAGATAACGAAGTACCACATAGCTAACGAAGTAGAGCTAACGAAGTACCTTAGAGCTAAGGAAGTACCTCAGAGCTAACGAAGTACCTTAGAGCTAACGAAGTACCTTAGAGCTAAAGAAGTACCTCAGAGCTAACGAAGTACCTCGACCTTACTGTTTGACCGTTCAGCGAAGTGTTGTAACGCTAAAGGAGTAGTATAACGGTAAATAAATATAGGACAGCAGCAAAATGGTTCAGTGGCAACATGGTTTGTGTGGATGTTTCGACAACTTCGGAATCTGCATCGTGGCATTTATAGTCCCTTGCTACACGTTCGGGAAAAACGCCGAGGCAGTTGGAGACAGCTGTTGTCTGTGCGCATTAGCTATGTTTGTTCCCATTCTAAACTTCATAGCGGCTCTTCAGATTAGAGGCAAGATCAGGAACACGAAGGGAATCGACGGGAGTTGTTTTGGGGACGCTCTGTCCCTTTGCTGTTGTCCTTTCTGTGTCCTCGTGCAGGACGCCCAGGAGATCCAATTGTCTGGTGGCCAGGCTATGGTGAGGGAGTAACGTTCCATCCTTAATTAAAGTTGCCGTGCGTTACTATTGGAATGGTGTGTTGGTATGCTGTGAATGTTGTTGACGACGTCATACCGCATCGTCCACATGACGTCAATAAAGTAACTTGTGTGTGGTTAATTGTATCATATGTTACGATGGACATGGTATGTTAATTTGTATTTTAGTTATTTCATAACTGTCAAATTAGAAATGTTGTTTTCAAACGCTATTCTGTTGTTCTCTTTTAATTATATCGTTTTTATATTTTTGAAAACCAAATAACTTACTATTTACAAAGATGTGACAAATATGCTCTATATCATAAATTTGTGTCCTAAAGAGTTGAAGTCATTAAATAAAAACGAGTTGTTCTGAATAATTTGGTCTGAATTACTATTGTGAATGTTGAGAAAACCCCTCCAGAATCATTCGGGACTACGATCCCATATATGGGATCGGAATATTTTCTTTACAAAATTAACTTTTCCCATAAAATAATCAAAAATAACTAATAGATCTGTTCATTGTACACCAAAATAAATATAATTTCACTAATTTTTTGTAAATCAAAAATTTGGGCACAGATGGGCTAATAGTATTTTTGTTAAAGTAGTGGTATGCTGATTATATACAACTGTGGTATTCAAAGTTCGTTTTATATGGTATTCTGTTCATGTGTTATTTAGTTATGTAGAAACATATATTTGACATCTAAATTTCTAATATTCTGATGTTATATTATTAACCTTATAAAGAAATACAGTTGAACTTTGGTTATCCGAACATCAATTTTTCGAATTTCGGGATTATCAAGAGTTTAAGTTTCCCTGAATATTTAATTAGCCATACTACGTACACTCGAGAATAACACATGTGCTTCAATTTCATCTTTTGTACACGTCTTTTAATCAGTTTTACAAGAATTATCAGATTTGTTATATGTAATGAACAGCAACATAACATACATTATATAAATATATATTTGATGATTTATGATGTTGTTGTTGTTTAAAATAGAATATAGTATATTGTGAAATGGAGTTTAATCATAGCACACAGCATTGCGTGGGAAGCAAAAATGAACATAATAAATTGTTTAACGTCCACGTTCAGAGACAGGCTGTTGTAGCAGACGTCTAATAATAAACAAGAGTTTCACCATTAACAAACATTTTCCATCGAGTAATCAACGTAACCTATCGCAGTCCGGCAGAGGTAAAAAATGGCCTAACCCAACATTTTCGGTTATAGTTCTTTTAAAAGTTGATAAATTATCAACAATAAAAATCTATAACCGAGAATTTTGTGTTACCCCGCCGCCCTTCTCGGCTGCCGGACTATCGTAATTGTTTGTAAATGTATCTATTATTCCAAAGTCCGACTATGCATGAGATTAGAACACAGTCTTAGTATAACCACTAGATAAAACACATTAGAGCATGATAATCACTTATGTAGGCAAGTAAACTATCTTTCCAGTGGGCGTACTAGCGTACACAGACAAACACAAAGATGGTCGGCAAATGGCAACATGGCTTGTTCGGATGTTTTGACAACTTTAGAATATGCATCATGACATACTTCCTTCCTTGTTATACGTCCGGAAAAAACGCCGAAGCGGTTAACGAGAACTGCCTCCTTGGAGGGGTTATTTTCTTCGTCCCCTGTCTCAACTGTATCTCAGCTATTCAAGTGAGAGGAAAGATCAGAGAGCAGAAAGGAATAGATGGGAGTGTCATGGATGACGCTCTGGCTGTTCTATTTTGTCCATTATGTTCATTGGTGCAAGAAGCGCAAGAGACTCAGAGTCCAGATGCCTGTAGAATTATACGAGAGTAGAGAGTAATTCATTCGTTTTCTTGTTATTGCAATAATACATGCTGGAAAAAAACACAAAACAAAACTAACAAAGACCTCTCAATTGGAGTTATTACATGTGCTACAGTATTGTTATAATAATAAATGCTGGAAATATAAACTACATAGTGAACACAATCAAATGGAATTATAACATCTGTTACAGTATTGTCAATATTGCATTGGTGTAACCAATAGCATAAACTGCGTCTATTTGGATATAAAATAAAGTAGCTTCTACGTAGAGAATACAAATTCCAGTTTTTTCATGTAATATTTCAGTGGAGAAGGTGTCTTAATCGTGTTTTTCTTGATATGTCTACAAACAAAACATTATTTTTGATATAACAAAGCAGAGGACATGATGCTGTTTTCCAATGAAATAATGAAGTCGAGGACTCAGTATTCTTATTTTAATTGATATATCAAATAAGTAGAGAATGAAATGTGTTGTTGTCTTGTGATATAGCAAACCAATGCACGGTAAGAAAAGTTAGTTTTTTAACAACGACACTAGAGCACATTGATTTTTTTTATTTTATCATCGGCTATTGGACGTCATACACATGGTCATTTTGAAACATTTCTTTTAGACGAAACCCGCTGTCGTCATAAAGGCTTCTTTTTTGCGATAAGCAGTAAGGGATCTTTTATATGCACTTTCCCATAAACAGGACAGCTCATACCCTGGCATTTGATGAACCAGCTGTGAAACACTGATTGGAACTGAAAATAGCCCAAACTGCAGCTGGGTTCACTGATAAGGATCGATCCGACGACCGACCGCTTCAAAGGCTATCTACTAGTTATCACAGACTAATTTCTAAGAAAAATGTTTACTTGCAAGGTTATACAAGCCAGTGGGAAACAATGGCATTGGTGCATTGAAAACGTGTGTGACGTAAGCACGTTAAAATTATTTCCAGTCCTAGTATCTTCATTTCCCGAAAACAAATCGTAAACCCACCAATGCTGTTACACATCTTTTTTTCGTTGATTATACACCATAGTTTGTGACACAATGCTTGTGTGTCTTTCATTTCTTTGACACATTGAACCGTTCTTTCATTCGTTTAATAATAGAGAAGCACAAAGGATTAACGATGAATAGTAAAGTTTGTTTTATTTAACGACGCCACTGGAGCACATTAACTTGTATCTTGTCGGCGACTATTGGACGTCATTCATATGGTAATTTTGACACATTTCTTTTAGAGGAAACCCGCTACCGCCACATAGTCCACTCTTTTCGATAACCAGCAAGGGGTATTTTATATGCACTTTCCTACAGAAAGGACAGCACATACCATTGTCTTTGATGAACTAGTTATGGGGCACTGCTTGGAACGGAAAATAGCCCAGACAGCAGATGGGTCCACAGAGAAGGATCGATCTGACTACAGACCGCTTCAAAGGCGCGCACAACGATGAATAGGTTTCCATTAATTCTGTACTCATTTTTTGTTGGACATCGAAAATCGTTTTATAAAACACAGGTAATTGTGTGTGAACTAAAACACTTTAAAAGAAATGCCGACGCACCCTTCTCATCTATATATATGACGTCAACAGCAGCTAAAATAGCACAACTAGTGCCCTTTTATCGTCAAGTCGTAGGCATAATGGCGTCTCGATTTGAGTATTGTTTGTTAGTAGTGGACGATATTATTTGATAGAAAAGACTCACAAATTTATCAAAACTATAGTTTTGCTTGTATTTTTCATTAGTAAAAGATAATAAAATACAGAAAACAGACACTGTTCTTTTAATGTTTTATCATTTATTTGCAGATTTCAAATCACATTTATTTTCCTACATGGGAGGCATGCCTTGGGCAGTTCCTGGTTGTGTAATGAATGTACACAGATTGCGCGATATGTTGTATTGCAGGCCTCGTTATGGAGAAAAACCACGTGATCACACACCTTTGTACTCGTGTTACAACATTCTGCAGTGCTCATTTCAACCCATATCTGTGCTCCATTGATCTCTTGATAAACCCGAGAAGAATATAGATCAAGCGGTAAAGTGTCCGCCTGTGAAGCGTTTGGACATCGGATCGATCCTAATCATTGGACTCATCTGCAGTTTGGGCTATTTTCCTTTCCCACCACTGGTTCATCATAGGCCGTGGTGTGTGCTGTCATGTGCATATAAAAGATCCATTGCTGCTTATCAGATGGAATAGCCTATGTGGTCTCAGTGGGTTTCCTCTGAATCTTCACAATTACCCTAGGGTTGACGTCCAAGAGTCGGTAGCGTGCCCGCCTTTGAAGCGGTCGGTCGTGGGATCGATCCTTCTCAGTGGACCCATCTACACAACTGGTTCAACAAAGGCTGTGGTATGTGCTATCTGTGGGAAAGTGCATATAAAATATTCCTTGCTGCTTATCGTAAAAGAAAAACCTATGTGGCGGTAGCGAGTTTCCTCTAAAAGAAATGTGTCAAAATGGCCATATGAATGACGTCCAATAGCCGCTGATAAGATAAAAATCAATGTGCTCCAGTGGCGTCGTGAAATAAACGTTTTACATCCTATTAAGGTTCAAGCATGCCACACTCGGAGAAACCATTATTATCACAAATACGTTTTTAAGGTTAAATTTATTTTATGTTTACATCCAATTAAACTCAAAGCACGCTATCAAGAACATGAGACAAAACTTCATTATTATAAAAAATCCTTTTTTTAGGTTAAATTTATTTCTGTGCTTACATTTTATCTTAGCAGCTATTGGATGTCATACATATGGTAATTTTTTACACATTTCTTTTTAGAGGAAACCCACTGCCATCACATAGGCTACTCTTTTCGATAAGTAACAAGGGATTTTTTTATATGCACTTTCCCATAGACAGACTAGTATATACCACAGCCTTTGATGAACCAGTTGTGGACCACTGCTTGGAATGGAAAATAGCCCAAACTGCAGATGGGTCAACTGAGAAGGAGTGCTTCAAAGGCAGACATGCTACTGATTGAGCTACATCCCACTATTTATTTTTTATTTATTTTTTTAAACAATATTTATTACGTTTAACATTTGGGATTGACAAACATGTGATGCCTATATTAAGATCCCACTCCTTTTTATTGTATGATTAAAATTGTATAGCACACTTAATAGCTGATAATTAAGCAACATGCCATTGCCATGGTGTCATTAAACTTTTCACAGCTTGTTAAAAACACAGGTTATAGCAGACACATCTCTCAGGCAACATTCACGTTCGAATCATTCATTGCCCCCGGGAGAGGAAAAAACTGTTGAATGTACAGTAATTACCGGACGTAATTTGTTTAGAAAAGTAAATCCTATTTCATTAGGTCACGTCATTGTGTTTAACGTCTATATTCAGAGACAGGCTGTTATAGCTGACACCTCTCCCAGGCAGTTTACGTTCAAATCATTCACTGCTTCCGGGACAGAAAAAAAAGTGTTAAAATAACAGTAATTAGTCATTTGTATAGAAAAGTAAATTATATTTCATTAGGTCACGTCATTGTGTTTAATGTCTATATTCAGAGACAGGCTTATATAGCAGACATATCTCCCAGGCAACGTTTACGTTCAAACAATTCACTGTTTCCGGGACAGGTAAAAAAAAAGTGTTAAAAGTACGGTAATTACCGGAACTCATTTGTTTAAAAAAGTAAATTATATTTCATTAGGTCATTGTGTTTAATGTCTATATTCAGACAGGTTGATATAGCAGATACATCTCTCGGGTAACGTTTACGTTCAAACAATTCACTGTTTCCGGGACAGGAAAAAAATGTTAAAAGTACAGTAATTACTGGAACTCATTTGTTTAAAAAAGTAAATTATATTTCATTAGGTCATTGTGTTTATTGTCTATATTCAGAGACAGGCTGTTATAGCAGAGACCTCTCCCAGGCAGTTTACGTTCGAATCATTCCCTGCTTCCGGGACAGGTAAAAAAAAGTGTTAAAAGTACGGTAATTACCGGAAGTTAATTGTTTAAAAAAGTAAATTATATTTCATTAGGTCACGTCATTGTGTTTAATGTCTATATTCAGAGACAGGCTGTTATAACAGAGATCTCTCCCAGGCAGTTTACGTTCGAATCATTCACTGCTTCGGTGACAGGTAAAAAAAAGTGTTAAAAGTACGGTAATTACCGGAAGTTATTTTTTTGTTTAAAAAAGTAAATTATATTTCATTAGGTCATTGTGTTTAACGTCTATATTCAGAGACAGGCTGATATAGCAGAGATCTCTCCCAGGCACCGTTTGCGTTCGAATCATTCACTGCTTCCGGGACAGGTAAAAAAAATGTGTTAAAAGTACGGTAATTACCGGAAGTTAATTGTTTAAAAAAGTAAATTATATTTCATTGCGTCAGGTCATTGGGTTTAATGTCTATATTCAGAGACAGGCTGATATAGCAGACACATCTCTCGCGTAATGTTTACGTTCAAACAATTCACTGTTTTAGGACAGGAATATTTTTTTTAAAGTACAGTAATTACCGGTAGTCATTTGTTTAAAAAAGTAAATTATATTTCATTAAGTCAGGTCATTGTGTTTAACGTCTATATTCAGAGACAGGCTATTATAGCAGAGACCTCTCCCAGGCACCATTTACGTTCGAATCACTCACTGCTTCCAGGACAGGTAAAAGGTTTTAAAAATACAGTAATTAGTCATTTGTATAGAAAAGTAAATTATATTTCATTAAAACCAGAGACAATTTTATACAAGGTAAAGGGACCATACACAATTGTCAACATCAATAAGTGTACAAACCATATACTTGTGGGGGGAAGAGATGGTGGTTGAGTAGGAGCTAAACCAGCATATATACGCACGTGCATACACCCTCCACAACTTTTTATAAAAATTATACATGTATAATAATATAAATTTCAGTTTAATGGGTCACTTTTTTGCATGTACAATAAAGTAAAAGTAAAGTTTGTTTTGTTTATATGATGCCACTGGAACACATTGATTTTTATCTTATCCATTATTGGACGTCATTCACATCGTAATTTTGACACACTTTTTAGAAGGAAGCCGCTGCCGCTCCATAAGCTACTCTTTTCGATAAGCAGCAAGGGATCTTTTATATGCACTTTTCCATGCATGTACAATAAATGAGTATCAGATTCCATAGGCCTACTATGAGGCGTTTAAATAATTAAAGATAAAATACACAAATTCAAAATATATTTGTGAGTACAACCTGAAAAATCCTTTGATGAACCAGTTGTGAACCACTGGATGGAATGGAAAATAGCCCCAACTGCAAATGGGTGGGTCTCTGAGAAAATGTGATGGTAAAAAAGAAATCAACGTTTTATTTTGTACTCTTTTGAGTCAGGAAAAATTGTATTCTGTGTACACTTGTGATAATGTTGATAATTTCAAATGGCCCCTGTCATTGGTAGGCTAATCTGCAAATAATTAAAATGTCAAGTATTTTATCCCATCACATTCATCACTATATAATTGTTCATGTATTAATTTCAACTGCTATTACTCTGATTACCAATGCTTTCAAACGTTTTGACAAATTAATCTATTTCTTAAAACAGATTGTATAGTGTTCCGTATTGCGCAGCTTTCAAATGAATGAATAAACAGAATGTTTAATGACACCAACACAAGAAGACAAATTGGCTATTGGATATCATTTACTGGTGTATAATAACTAAATCAAAACCATATGCAGCCAGCTCCTTGAACTACTGTTTTAAGTATTAAAGTGCCCTTTTAGGACCTTTACTGTTTATTCTTTAGACAACACAAACAAATTGGGCACAAATTGTTATCGTAACACTAAAAAATGGTTAAAAGAAATTCAGAACGATCTTGACCCTATTTGTATCTGTTTGGGCTATTTTCCATTCCAACTAGGCTCTTATAGCAGATGCCTAATTCCAACCAGTGATCCACAACTGGTTTATCATAGGTTGTGGTATGTGCTGTGCTGTCCTATGTGTGGGAAAGTACATATAAAAGACTACTTGCTGCTTATCAAAAAGAGTAACTTATGTGTCAGCAGCATGTTTCTCTAAAACAAATTGTCAGATTGATGTCCAAAATCCACTGATTAAAAAAACAATTAATGTGCTCAAATGGCTTTGTTAAATAAAATAAAACTTTACTATCTCTATCTGACATTCCATGAGTTAAAACGAGTTAGGAGAAAAAAAGAATATGTTCTACTAATGAGAATTGACCCCACAACCTTTCACACTCC
>JAUTWP010149707.1:0-11216 GCA_033042655.1 Cyathermia naticoides
ATACTCTGAATTACAGATTATCTGTCCCTCGTGAAATTAATGTTTCAGTCACTCGCTAAAGCTCGTGACAAAACATTTATTTCTCTTGGGACAGATAATCCATAATTCCTTGCAACTCCTGTTATTGTCTATATACTGTATACCATGTGTCACAAATAGAAGTTTTCTTTTCAGTCATAATTATATTTGTGAGCAAAAAAGTGAAATGACTACACCATATGTTACTTATGGTCAATGTCATTGTACCAAAGTTTGTCATTCACTCATTGGGGAGTTATGTGGTTTTATTAATTAATTCAAACGAGTCCTATCTTCGTTTCTGATATAATAGTAGTCATCATGCACATAGCTTTCAAGAGTTAAACACAAACACTAAGCTTACAATTATATATTTTATTACTTCAATTTCATGAGTAAATAATAAAGTACATATTAATATAAATTGAATTAATTGTACAATAATTTATTATACATAGAAATGTGTAACTTTATTTGAATATACAATATATAAAATAATGTAAATAATAAATATAGAAACATATTAGATGACTGAAAACATGAAATATGTGAAAGACTCATTAAAGTAAATACTAATACATAGGCCCTATAAATTGCAAAAACCCATTTATCATAACAAGACATTCAAGGCATGTTTGTAACTTAATTAACAATAATAGGTATATCAAATATAATTAATTAAAAAAAATTGCAAAATATAATTTTAAACATGATGAGGTATTTTTTTAATATTAATTTCCAGAAGAAAAAGTAATATTCATTACAACATATGCTTTGGCTTCTAATACATATTAATACATTTTCTATTATAAATATTTTACCAAGAATAACATCACATTGTAAATATGTTTTTAGTATTAATAATAATCATATTCAGTTAACGAATTGTAATATTAGCATACCGGTACTATTTAGCATGTATAAAAATAGAAGAAAAAAAAAACAGGAACAAAAACTTCAGCTAAAGTTAATAATCTAGAGCCAAAACAATTTTTCTCACAAATGGAATTCTGTGTTCATTTTACCACAACATCAGAGGTCAAGAGAAGATGTTTCCATGACTCAATAATCATGGAAACATCCACATTTTTCAATCAGACTGGCAATGTATTACATATATATAAGCAATAAAATAAAATTAACAAGTAACAATCAAATTCTTAATCTGTATAATTAATAATCACAATATTACAGAAAAACTAACACATCCACATATGAAACAAAATAAATCAAAAGTGTTTATAAAATCTTGAACTTGTACAGCATACAAAGAAAAGGAACATTAAAATCTGTGTATGAACCTGAGGCCCTTGACTAATTACTGAACTATATATATATACAGTCGACTCATCCTCAATTAAAAATGAATTTGGATTTTTAAAAAAAACATGCTTCCATAACCAGAGGTGTTCAAGAAAGTTTGGCATGACATCTGACTTTTGTCTGTTACCCTACCTAGGTGCTGAGGCCCATACATGTTTTTTGGTGATTACATTTAATTATGGTTCAAGGATGACGTCATGGGTACACAGCTCAGCTTCCAAAACCATTTATCTACAACAAATGTTAATGTGAGTAGGTGGAAATCCACTTGTGTGGATACTTATCAATAAACGGCAAAGAATCTTTTAAATGTTCTTTCCCACGGACGAGAAAAGACAGCACAATCCCAGTACTGACCAGCTTAGTTTAACCATCGCATCACTGTAAATGACGTCTTTCTTGGATAGGTGATCAAAGTTAAATTTTGTCAAGACCCATGCCTATACTAATTGTTTGATTGGTATTACAATAACAGCACATTCATTCAATAATTACCATATTGCAATCTGTACTTCAAATATAATTACCAATAAATGGTAAAGAAACAAATGAATTATAAACTATTGTTCAAATATGTCATTCCTGTTCTGAATAAATAATTCATTCTAAACTTCTTACAAGCAACTGTGCAAGCATAGAAAAGGGCATAGTTAATACAGAGTAATAATATTCGACTGGTTTCATAACTGTTTGAGGAAGATAAAAATCATTAATATTTAATAATTTATGATTTAGTATTTGAACAAAATATAGTTAATTGTACCAATTTATAACTGATGGAACTGACTGTTTAGCGCGAAGGATATTATACATTTGATTCTGGAGGGATTTTATCTATTAACAGTTAATATCTAGAGTTTAATCAAACAAACAAAAAATATGACTGCTATTGATTCAAAAGCTGTCTTGTTTTTAACTGATCCATTGTAAAGCTAACAAGATTTACTTACATGGATATACATGTATACATTTTTACTTTTTATAAACTCAAAATACATTGAACACAATTATTTCACACATTAAAATATGTAAATATATCTGAAAAAGTTATTTTCACTGGAATGTTCCCTATCTTCAAGGAGGTAGAAGCATAATTCTTGGTTATTCCAATCAATCCAGGTTATCAATATTTAGCTGGAAAAAGAAAATGTTATGATAATCAAACAAAGGTCTTTTAAAAAAGGAAGGCTAAGAAAAGTATGAAAATGTATACAAACTTTGTATAATAACACTTTAGATTGGTAAAGTATATTATTTGTATGGATATATCTGTGTGTGTGTGTGTGCGTGTGCGTGTGCGCATGTGTATGCATCCCAATATAGAAATAATGTATAATAATAAAGTATAATAACACTTTAGATTGGTAAAGTATATTATTTGTATGTATGTATGTAATGTGTTTGTGCGTGAGTATGTATGCATGTAATGAGTGTGTGTGTGCGTATATGTATGTATGAATCCCAAAATAGAAAATAAGAGTATTACACAAACAAAATGAATGACTTACTTTAATATGTGTATCAGCTGGTTCAAATCCCAAAACCTTTCCAAAAAAGTAGAATTCTCCATCAATGGATCGCTGAATGTTTTCTGACTTGCGGAATCCATGTTGTTCTCCTACAATGATGAATTACTCTTTACATTTAAAACTACAGATACATTCTATGAACAGCATAATATTAAAAACTATAAAACTTTTAAAAACAAAGGTCTCCACCCAAGACACATGTAATTTTTACAACTTATTGTTTTTACTTAATCTTTTCAGGCTCCATAAAAGTTTTAGTCTCAAAGATCAAACTGAATAACATGAAAAATCATCTAAATAACATCACACTTTATTATACTTCTGTCATGAGTGGATTCTAAAAGGTTTGTAAGCAATGAACTATATATGGGAGGGGAGCTGGATGTAGCTCAGTCAGTAGCATGCCTGCCTTTGAAGTGGTCGTTCATCGGATTGATCCTTCTCAGTGGACCCATCTGCAATTTGGGCTATTTTCCGTTCCAACCAGCTGTCCACAACTGGTTCATCAAAGGTCATGGTATGTGCTGTTCTATCTGTGGGAAAGTGCATATAAAAGATTCCTTGTTGCTTATTGAAAAGAGTACCCTATGTGGTGGCAGCGGGTTTCCTTTAAAAAGAAATGTGTCAAAATTACCATATGAATAACGTCCAACAGCCTCTGACAACATAAAAATCAATGTGCTCTAGTGGTGTCATTAAATAAAACAAACTTTACTTTTTTATATATGGGAGATTAAGCAGACAAAAATGTAACTTAATATTAATAGAATAAAAATATAAATTTACAAATCAACCTGAAAAAACATGCATAGGATAAGATTTTTTCATATTCACTAAAAATTTGTTGAAAATCTACTCCACCTTTATACATCTGCAGAAGTGCAGGAAGTTTCTTTGCCTTAACAGCCTCGTACATCATTATTGACTGATTTGGAGGCACCACCTGTAAAACAGTTTAATTATACAACATTGAAAATATCTTATTCTTGCTACAGTAACAGATATGACAAGTAAAAGATTGAAAATAGGCCAAAAACACTTAAAATAGTTTTTTGTATATAAAATATATTCTCCAAACATTTATTTAAAAAGGTACTTTTTGTTTACCCTTTTGTTCTACTACCTTCAGAAGAAAGGTTTATATTTTAAATTTTAACTACATCCCACTCAACATAATTAATAGTATAAAAATATAAGTACTGCTACACCATATGCAAGTATTTTCAATTCACATGACTCGATATCTATGGTAATATTTACCTTATCCTCATCTCCTTGGAAAAATGCCATGGCGCAATTTAGATTGTCAATGAAGTTAATTGGAGACCGATCAGCATATATTTTTTTGTTTTCGTCTGTGTCGTACGGAGCAATCATGTTGTCCAGATAGCGACTCTCAAACTTGTGTGTGTCTGATGTCATTGCTGCCAGGTCACCAATTCCATAGTGACTAGCACCTGAATGATCAAATTACAAAAAAATATTAAATAATTAAAAAATAAACCAAAAACAGTGGATTCTGTCTAAACCAGCATTTGTCTAATCCGGATTCCTGTGTAAACCTGATTGATTTTAAAGTCCAGTCCAGCTCCGTAACTCTGGATAAAATCTGTCTATACTGGCACTCTGTCTAAACCAGTATATTTTGTTGGTTCCAAGTAAATCTGGTTTAGACAGAGTACACTGTATATTGGTTTAAATTTGGTTAGGGATAAGTGATAAGTCATACTAGAAAATTTCTGAAAATATATTCTTTATGAACAGATGATATTTCAGGCCATAGTGGTTCACATATCCGCTTTGTGATCAATGTTTTGAAATTCACAACTCTAATAACAGATAGACCTTTTCTATCTGTTCATTTGATTTTACTGTGATTGGCTGAATATTACATGAATCTTGAAACCATTTCACATTTTATCAATACATGTATAATATTTGTTATGTTTGGTTTGTTATGCGTAATCATATATTTGTTTAATGTCAGAGAGGATATTGTTTACTTTATCAATATAATTATTCACGAGTTACCTGCTTTAAAAACCTTTCTGAATGTAAGACAGGCTAGAGTTGTGTACCCGCCTGCAGATCCGCCATCTATACACAGTTTGTCACCATCAACTTTACCAGTGTCCACCAGAAACTGAGCACCACTACAACTGTCTTCCACATCACAGATGCCCCAGCTACAAAAAAATAATAAAAAATGATAATAATAATTAATAAATTATTTATACAGATCTGTGTGAAATTAAAGAATTGGTATTCAGAATTGATTGGAAATTAAAACCAAAAAGTTATTAAAAATAGTTAATCATGTCAAGTTTGTGTAATCAGGATTCTGCCTAAAATTTTATGAGTGGTAGAATATCGCTTGAAGCAGGAGTTTCAATGAACAGTTAAATTTTGTTTACTCGAACACGCTCATTGCTTGAATAATAGTTTGACCCATCAATCAGTTCAACCAAACATTCGGTAAACTTTGGATGTTTTTGTGACATAGTAACAAAAGAACCGTTTGAATGAGACAAGGACTTGCAAACGTTCAACAATATAATAAAATAAATGACAAAGTTTTAATCTGTACTTACATGAATTTATTACAAAGGAATAATGTAAAGACAGTAGCATAAATATCCACATACCACAAAAAGAAATAAAACATACAAAGTACATAAAATATGAAATCATAGTATGTGCAGAAACTAATCATTAAATGTTATTTTACAAAAAAGTCTGTAATCATTGTCTGTTTTTCACATCTGTGTTTAACGTTGATAGTTACAACTTTATTTTGGATTGAACACAGTTTATTTAATACACACTCAGTTACTGTATGAGTTAGCAAAAAAGCACACTGCAGACTTATAATGCTTCATTCACTGAAGGTTTTATTGTTTCTATTTCTTCTTCATCATTTTTCTCCTCGTCGTTTGCATTGGTCTATGGATTTCTGGCTGTTATTAGATGGTTGATTATCTTGCGATGTAAAGTTATTTGTAGGGATATCAAAGTCGGGATTTTGTTTTTGGCTCGAGCGATGTCACGTTTTCGACCCATCGGTGTTCAAACCAACGACATTCAACTGTAATGCAATCTGCTTTCAGGTTATCAAAATTTTCTATTTTCAACTTCAATACATTTTTGCCTCCTTGTTGACATAAACCCCACCACACCCATAAAACAAAAATACAGACTTGTCTTATACCCACCTCTATATATTGAGTTAAAACAAAATGATATACAGTGTCTATACAAAACCCCTCTAAACCAAAATCCTGTCAAAACCATTTAGTGTCCATTTAGTGCAAATCTAACTTCTAAAAAACAGAAACCTCTGAAAACGAGATATTTTACTTGGTCGTGTGGGTGTCCAGTTTAGAGAGTGTACTGTATAAAATATTATACAGGAGTTAAAATAAAAATTCTATCTATAAAATACTTACTTTCCTCTAAGACGATGTCTGTATTTTTTTCCATAAGACGTACTACCTCTGTAGTTGACTGCAAGAACGGCAAACCCTCTACTGGTCCAGTACTGTATTTTTATATCTAAATCAGATGAGTAAGCACCAGTGGGCCCTCCATGAGCTCGTACTAACAGTGGGGGAAGTGTCTTTTCTGGTGCTACGTAATCTTTGTTTTGTGGAGGATAATAAAAACCATAGCTTTTTTCACCATTGGCGGTTGGCCATTCTATTTCGTCAGGAATACTGTAGTATCTTTTATCAAGTTCAATCTTGCTGGACTCAAAAATAACATTGACCTAAAAAAAAAAATCACAGGAATTTGCTTGAATATTCTTATAAGAAAATTATATAGCAGTAATAAAGAAAGGAACGTTTGTTTAAAGTTACAATTTTTACTCTCAATCTTATAGCATATTTTTAATAATCCAAGCTATAAATTAATAAATTTTAAGTTACCTTCTCAGTTTGCATGTTGACACTGATAACACAAGGGTACTGAGTGGGACTGGAAGCAAAACAGTAGAGGTCACCTGAAGAAGTCAAACCAACAAACCTATGGTTTTTAAACCCAGTCTTCACCACCACATAGTCTTTTGATTTCCGATCAAAAATACCTAGTTCCTAAAACAAAAGAAGAAAAATTATATTTATTTAATTTGGTTGGTTAAACTTATTGTTGTGCTTGCTGGTTCATCCAATCAAAGTTCAATCATGCTAATGTTAGTAGAAGAGAGTAAACTGGCTGCTGCCACATAGGCTACTCTTAACAGCAAGGGATCTTTTATATGCATTTTCCCATAGACAGGACAGCATGTCAAGTATAGAGGGTGGGGGTAGATTTTTTTAAACCAGACATTTCTGTGGCAGGAAAATTAAATGTTCATGGATGCCACCATTTTGTTTGTCATTGCCGAATAATGCTAACCTATTGTTGTAAAATAGTGAAATTCAAACCCAATGAAAATTTCAGATTTTTCTTCCTCATTATGTTTTCTATTTGTTTTCATTTCTACATGAAAATATTGCTGAATAAATAATTAAAATGAAAAGAGAATAAAATAAAAAAAAAACCAACCAACAACAAAATAATGATCAGAAATACATAAAAAGAAGCCTGCAACCCTATGTTATACTTATAGCAGATAACATACCAGGTATATGTTATTTGCTCTTACAAACAGTTAAAGGGAATAGGTCACCAACAGATATGTAGTGCATACTTTATTCATTTCCCTTCGAAGACCGCATTACTAAATCGTCTGCTCAGCTGGGAAACACCGATCTGCTGCACACATTAGATTTGGGGCAAAATTAGAAGTGGGCGGGATTATGCACAGAGGTATGTATCGAAGCGTGGCGCTACGTCATTGATGGTAAGTTTATTGTAGTTACCTGTACCAGTGCACATGTTAAGATTCGTTGGATGTTCTTTCTTTATTCGTTCTTTATTACTATATCTTTAGCTGCATAAATAGCATTGTAATGGTTAGTTGTGCTGTGTTTAATTGCAACTGCAATAGAAATGCATCTCGAGGACGGGAAAACAAACCAACATCGTGGTTTCGCTTTCCTAAGCTTAAAAATCGTTTAATGACATGGACACACTATTGTCGACGGAAAGGTTTTATTCCAGCAAAATACAGCAGATTATGTGATAAACATCGCCAAATATTTTATATGTAATTAGAAAGGATTATTGTCATTTTTTGTAACAATTCTAGAAATAGTAGTGAAGTGTTAGCATTTTGTCATTTATGATGGAAAATATATTCATTATGCCTTAAGTTAACAAACCCCTCCAAAAGTTGTCACAATTTTTCCACTTCCAGATGGATCCAGACAGTATGACCTTGCTCTAGAACCAAATGTCCAATGAGGTCCTCCAATTTCTGTATTCTTTGGCAACATGTTTGTGTGTGTCCCTGATCCAGTCACATGGTACAAATTCCACCAATCCGTCTGATCTCCAACATAGATGAGCTCATTTGCCTCAGTCCAAGTTGGTATCATAACAGACACATCACCTTCTCCTGCAACCTGAATGTTTTAAAGTAGAAATATGAAAATATTTAATGTATAAATAGGCATGTTTAGATGTCTATTTTTAAATGTCATATTTGAAATAAATCTATACTTATTTGCTTTTCGCTCATGTAACATAACAGTTAATGTAAACCATTAACATGAATATGAATGTAAAACACATTGTAAATATAAAAAGGTAATAAAAATGGTGTAAATTGATTTTCCTAAAGTTTCATCAAAATTGCTGCACTAAAAAAATAAATAAAAATATTTAAAATTTTTGTTGTATTCTTATTGATACCTAATTTTCAGCTCTCTATTTTTCGAATTTTGAATTTTGCAATTAAAAATGTTTTTTGTTTTGTAAAGCATAGTTAGCGGATGCTAGTTAGTAGCCTACTCTTCAAATCTTACATAAATACCTTTTTAGCAGAGCCATTGACAAGAGAATCACCATCTGCTGTTAACTCAGCAACCCACACTTCAGTACTGTCCCAGGGCTGCAAATACAAATGTCAAACTATTACTATAGAAATATAAAATGGTTTCTACATTGAATATACATTGAATTTAGAAGTAAAGACTGTACCATATTATAAAGTTTGTTTTATTTAATGACGCCTCTAAAGCACATTGATTTTTATCTTATTAATGGCTATTGGACGTCAAACATATGGTAATTTTGACACATTTCTTCAGAGGAAACCCACTGCTGCCATATGGACTACTCTTTTTGATAAGCAGCAAGGGGTCTTTCATATGCACTTTCCCACAGATAGGAAAGCACATACCAGAGCCTTTGATGAACCAGTTGTGGACCACAGGTTGGAACGGAAAATAGCCCATACTGCAGCTGGTTCCACTGAGGATTTATCCAATGACCGACCACTGCAAAGGCGGACACGCTACCGACTGAGCTACATCCCGCTCCCCGTACTATTATACTTTGATAAAATGTAATAAAACAAGTATACGTATGTAAAAGTAAAGTTAGGAATAATTATAAGACTCTTTTATACCGTATAGTTGTGGATAGGGAAATCCCACCCGAGGGGTCACTATATCAGGTAAAACCCAAGGATTTCTATTGACGTCATTATCTTTCCGGGTGTTGATCGCAGAAAATGAATGAAATAATAGGCACATAGAACTGTTTATGAAAAGCAAAATAAACATATTCAAGCTAGGATAATAAATAGAATATCAAACTCGCTTCCATGTATTATCAACTTTAAGTCCCTCGTGAAATAAGTTTCTTTTGTTACTCGCTAAAGCTCGTGACAAAGGAAACATATTTCACTTGGGACTTAAAACTTGATAATAAATGGAAGCTAGCTTGATATCCTCTATTTAATTTACTATCTTCTAGCAGAGAATTTAAAGAATTTAATACTTCAAATTTTAAACTTTCTCGAGAATACTTCAATAATTATCACCCACCATATTTGGATGATTCCACTGCATCCAACAAACCCGACTTCCATCTGGAGATACATGTGGACAGCTGTAAAAATCTGAACCACTAACCTAGAAACAAACAAATGAGCTCAATTCATTAAATTGCATGCTACCATACCAAGAAATTAAATTAAGTAAACTCAGGGGGAAAAAACGTATCATGAAAAAAGACAAAATTTAATCTGAAAAATAAAAATAATTTGATTTGAAACTTGCTCAAACTTGTTTGTATGCTGAAACAGCTAACTGTCAAATCTAATTGCACTTTATTACCCCAGCAGGCATATATAACCTGGGAAATAAAAGTCATAATTTTCCTATGGAATTATCACGCATGATCTAACTGGTAATTTCGTTAGGTAGTTCAGTTCACTTTGTCACTTTGAAAGTGTTGGTACTGGCAATGGACATTAACACCCAATAATAAAAAAAAAACTCTGTTAGGTACTCTCCACTGTGAACCAAATCGTTTTTCTATAATAGGCAGATGTATAGAACCGTTTATGAAAAGCAAAACAAACATATTCAACCTAGGATAATAGAAAATCAAACTTACTTCCATGTATTATCAAGTTCAAGTCCCTCATCCCTTGGGACTAACTTGATAATACATGGAAGGTAGTTTGATATCCTCTAAGTGTACACTGTACTTTAATTGGTTCTCAGTTTAATTGGTTTAATTGGACACATTAATGACAGAATAAATTCTTACCAATACGTTCTGTGTTTTTGTGTTAGGATTAATCACAACAACTGTATTGACAGCTTCTTTAGCTTTACCTTCCTTAATCGCATCATGGTCTTCTCTTATGGAATAGATTCTTTGATTCTAAAATGAAATATTTCAGAGTTTTGTTAAAATTAATGAAACAAACTTCTTTTATCTCATCAGGTCAGGTCATGAGGTTTAACATCTACATTCAGAGCCAGGCTGTTAAGCAGTTTATCGTATTATCCATCCACTGTGTCCGGGACATTATCTCATAATCATTATTTAACCAAAATACTTAAAGGAAATAAAAGATGTCTGTGAATATAACATGATTTTAAAAGATCTTAGTTAAAAAATTATGTTTATATATATTACAATGGACACCACTTAACTGTATAGTTTGTAACACAAAACCATTTAACATTAAATAAATACAACACCAGCCTCAGCCATCAGATCAAAACTCAAATTGAGGCATCAGATTTTTAATCTTAGTAGGCTTACTGGTTTCAATGCAAGGCTTGGATGGTAGGTGTAACCACTGACACCAACCAGTGTTTACATAACTGGTTTAGGAGCGGGCTGTAGCCAAGATCGTAGCGCGCCCGCCTTTGAAGCGTTCGGTCGTCGGATCGATCCTTCTCATTGGACCCAACTGCAGTCTGGGCTATTTTCCGTTCC
>JAUTWP010149818.1:0-11215 GCA_033042655.1 Cyathermia naticoides
ACAGAACAGTACATACCACAGCCTTTGATAAACCAGTTGTGGACCACTGGTTGGAACAGAAAATAGCCCAGACTGCAGCTGGGTCCATTGAGAAGGATCGATCGGACGACCAATCGCTTCAAATGCGGGCACGTTATCCACTGAGCTACATCCCGCTTGTATCAACACACAAATTAGCTTTTAAAAATTATATCACGGTGTTTGTTGTGAAAATTTCATTCCATAACTAGCAAACGTTTAGATAGTAAACCACAATTTTTACTTCAGATTCCTAAATTATACCACTCATTTTACATCTCAACCATTGCCATTAACACAGTCAGTTGTGAATAGACAGTAGAACCAGATTTCATAGGTCACATTTACACTAAATGCACACATTGGGACCAAATTGTGACAGGATTCCAGTTTAGAGGGGGTCTGGTTTAGACAACTGTACAATATATAAATTTAGAATATTTGTTTTTACATTTTGTTGACAATCTCAGAAAATATATTATAAGATATGGTTACAATACCATAACATTTTATAAAAGGTTGTCTTTATACTATAATCCCAATTTTCAATAAATAATAAAATATTTCACGTAAAAAAAAAGTAAAACAGAATAAAAAAGTCTTTATACTATAATCCCAATTTTTAATAAATAATAAAATATTTCACCTAAAAAAATAACAGAATTTTTAAAAATAAATATTTTCAAGCAAACCTGTCTGTCGATGAAATCTTTTTGCGTTTCAATCTCTTTTGGTGACAGGTCAAATGGAGACAGACCGAGCCCATCACAGATGGTGTTACAGCAATGTGAATGAAAAAACAGCGCCATGCCCTTCTCTCCAAGATTACCATCACCGTAGTCCTTCCCACTGACTGTGTGAATCTGTGGGTCAGTGTACAGATCCCCCACACCCTGGATGTCCACCACTATCAGCTGGTGACCAGATCTCTCAAACGTGAAGTGGCTGAATGACTGAAATTCACACAGGAAATAGCATAAAGTTCAAGACTTCCAGATGGTAAAATTGTATACCTTAAAATTTTCAAATTAACATTATTTTCTAAAGTTAGTGACTTAGAATGATATTTTTTAATAATGTCTACCCTAAAAAATTAATTCTGCAGGAAACCCTGAAATGACATAAAAACTAATTATTTATTTATAAGTTGCTTAGTAATTTAATTATTTTATTTTTAACTCAGCAGAAACAAATTAGTTTTTGTCATAATGACTTGTACAGATTTGTATTGTATAAAAAATGTATGACTATCTTGCATGCCGAGTTGTATAATAAAATAATAATTACCAGTTTTTTTACTGTTAAAAGTTATGTCCCAGTAAACATTTATTAATAAATACTATAAATTAATCTAATAAATTAAAAAGTTTGAAAGTGTAAACATGTTATTGTCTTATTTTTTAATATTGGTTATATTAATTTTCTGATAAACAGCAAGTGGTCTTTTCAAACGCATTTTCCCACAGACAGTACAGCACATACAACAGCCTTTGATGAACCAATTGTGGATCACAAGGCTGGAACAGAAGATAACCCAAATGCAAATGTAAAGTAAAATAAAGTTTGTTTTGTTTAATGACGCCACTGGAACACATTGATTTTTATCTTATCATCGGTTATTGGACGTCATTCATATGGTAATTTTGACACACTTTTTAGAAGGAAACATGTCTAGTCTTTTCGATAAGCAGCAAGGGATCTTTTATATACACTTTCCATGGACAGAACAATAAATACCATGGCCTTTGATGAACCAGTTGTGGATCACTGGTTGAAATGGAAAATAGATCAGAAGAAATGATAACCATCACAAAATTAGACCAACACTAAAATGTCCTCCAAAATCATTCACTGACATATTGTATTGCTATCTAAACGAACCTTTAAGGAGCGGGGTGTAACTCAGTATGTAGAGTGCCCGGCTTTGAAACGGTCGGTCGGTCATCGGATCGATCCTTCTCAGTGGACCCAACTGCAATTTGATCTATTTTCCATTCCAAACAGTGCTTCACAAATGGTTCATACAAAGGTCATGGCATGTGCTGTCCTGTCTGTGGGATAGTGCATATAAAAGATCCCTTGTTTATAAAAAAAGAGTAGCATATGTGGCGGCAGCGCGTTTTCTCTAAAAATTTATCAAAATGGCCATATGAATGACGTTCAATAACTGATGATAAGATAAAAATCAATGTGTTCAAGTGGCGTTATTAAACAAAAAAAACTTTACTTTTAACTTTACGAACACTTAATTTGAAATCTAATTCCCTCCCAATTAGAGAAGTCCTTGAGTTTTGCCAGAGACCAGTAGAGACGTGCCTGAACATGTTTAACAGTATTCAGAAATTGAATTGACAGGATATAACAGCATAATTGTGTTGTTTTATATAATAAAATAGTGCAGAGCATGTTTTGTTTGCATTATATGTTTAAGACATGGACGAATCGATACATTTTTAAATAAAAAACAGTATAAGATGTCCCTTGCTGATTGGATGTTGAAGATTAGCACACTGTGACGTGTTAGTTGGTGAGTTTTGAGTTACATATTGGTTTAGTTTCTGGTTACTTGCTGTACCCATTCCCCTGACTGTCTGCACTATCCCTGGTGGTAGTTTCAGAACAAAAATCTTTGTCTGTGACGAAGAGACGAAACAGATTTGCCACAGATATGCATGTATTGTAATAAGAACATGTTGAAAGATGACAAGCAGACTAATCATACCAGTATGTTGGCGCCGACTGCATATATATTCTATACATATAACAGAATGTAATATACTTAGCTGCATATTGGAGCACATTGATTTGTATCTTATCATCGGCTATTGGACGTCATTCATATGGTCATCATGAAACATTTCTTTGAGATGCAACCCGCTGCCGCCACATAGGCTACTCTTTCCGATAAGCAGCAAGGGATTTTCATATGCACTTTCCCACAGACAGGACAGAATATACCACGGCCTTTGATGAACCATTTGTAGAGCACAGGTTGAAACAGAAAATAGTCCAAAATGCAGATAATTATGTCCACTGAGAAGGATCGATCCGACGATCGACCGAGCGCTTCAATTACTACATAAATTTAGACATAATACAAATCTCACCATTTAAACCAAATGGGTTCTTTGAAATATATGTTGGGATAATTAATGCTTATCGTATCTTTGTTTACAGGTTTGGGGTATATTGCTATCTATACACGCGGTTTCCAAACACATAACATTACGTGACTTGTAGCAGGTAACTTTAGAAAATGATACAATGTTTGTAAAATCCTCAGACGTTTTCAGTATCGCACCATCCTTGGCGGGCACAATGGACTTCGTTCACAAATTGCCATCCACATTCTGGGTATAAATTAAGTACCTATATGAACGCTGCAGATGAAACTGTATAGTTCGTGGGCGATAACCACATGCAATGGGCTGCCTTATCGCTGGACCTTAATCCCATTGAGCATGTTTGGGTCATGCTTGAGCGAGGTCTATATGCACATCACATCGGGTGACAATCGAGGATCTTCGCAGTTTTGATTAAGGTGTGGCAAAATATTGAGCAACGTCAAATTGGAAAGCTCATCCGGGGTATGTGACAGCGTTATCACGCTTCCATTGAGGCAGTGGGTGGACACACAGGTTATTAATGTTTGATATTTAACGTTTACCTCGATGAATTCGTTCAATGACACTCCTTGAAAGTAAAAAGTATTATTTTCAAAATCTTACTTATGTGCCTCATTTTGGAAAACCATTTCCAGTATCGTGTATTTTTTCAATCAGAAAAGCTGGATCCGACTCAGATAGCCAACAAAGATTTATTTGATCTTTTTGGACACATCAGTTAATAGACCACATTGATAGTTATATTATCGACGGCTACTGAACGTCATTCATATGGTAATTTTGAAACAGTTCGTTAGATGAAACCCGCTGCCGCCACACAAGCTACTCTTTCCGATAAGCAGCTAGGGATCTTTTACATGCACTTTCCCACGGACACGACAGCACATTTTACGGCCTTTGATGAACCAGTTGTGAATCACTCTTTGGAACGGAAAATAGCCCAAATTGCAAATGTGTCCACTAAGAAGGATCGATCCGACGACCGACCGCTTCAAAGGAGAGCATGTTACCCCAATCAACCAATCGCCTGACCAAAATAAATGTCGTTTTAGACAAAAAAAATTGGTCCGACCGATCGGGGCAATCGGACCCGATGGCGACGGCATTGTAGGAGGTTCTTAAACAAGGCGGACATGCTACCCATTGAGCTGCGTCCCACTCTCAAGTTCATACAGAGAATTTCGTAGAATAACAACTGTAGGACCTATCAAATTAACAAGTTCAAACTGTTTCTATAAACAAAGAACATGACGCGTGATGAATTGAAAAAACATCCATTTGTTTGTTAAAGCACGTTATGTTAACACAGCACTGAGTGAAATATTAAATTATAAAACAATTCATGAAAGACATCGAAATGACGTCATTACTAGTCGTCTGCATCTTTCCGCAGTTTGCAAAATGCTTTTAACACTTAATTTGAAGAAGTTTTACAACTCCGAAAATTGATTTAAATAAATAATTTGTTTGATGTATTATGCTAGATTGAATGCAAAATGTTTGCATTAAATTGCTTTAATTTAACCATTTCAAAACTTAGCTTCCAATGGATGTGGTTACAGTGGACTCTTGTCTAAACCAGAATTAATTTTGTCTTTAATCCAGATTTCTATTATATAAACCATCATGATTTCAAAGTCCCGTTCAACTATTTTAACTATGGATAAAATCTGTCAAAAGCAGAATATTTCGTTGGTTCCAAGTGCCTTTATATTCATCAATAGTTTGAGCTTATCATGTTTTCTAAGTAGGAATTTGTGCTAACAGGTGACGGCCATATTGGATATGTGCATCCAGGCCAACTGGGGATTTTCCAATTTGTATGCAGTGATTTTTAAAAACCTTATGGCCATAGCTGACTTCACGCCAAATTCCAAAACGTTGTCACAAAATGTGCAACCAACAATTCTGATGATTTCCCTGTAGAGACAGGATAGCACAAACCAAGGCTTTTGTTGAACTAAAAAGTAAAGTTTGTTTTATTTAATGGCGCCACTATTGATTTTTATATTAGCATCGGCTATTGAACGTCAAACATAACTATGGTAATTTTGACAGATACGACGGTCTTTGAAGAACCCGCTTGGGACCACTGGATGAAACGGTAAACAATCAAATCTGTAAATGGTTTTGTTGAACTAGTTACGAACTATTTGTCTACAGTACCATATAATTATTGCGCGTTTTTTGTAGTGCAATTTGGGTTATTTTCTGTCCCAACTAGTGGATATCAAATGGTGTGTATTATCCTGTATGTGGGAAAGTATATACAATGTACCCCTTGTTGCTTATCGGATAGAGTAGTCTATGTGGTCAGCGGATTTCATCTAAAAACTGTGTGAGAATGATCATAAATTATAGCCGATGATTAAAAAACAATCGTTGTGCTCTAGTGGCGTCTTCAAAAATGACACACACTACTCTTTTAGTTGTATAGTGCACAGCAAGTATGATCATTACAAATCTGTTTTAACTTCATGCACTACAATCCAGTTATGATGCATTGAGATAATTACCCCACTCTTCATCTCTCTTGTCCAGCGGCCATGCCATCCCACAACACTCGTCGCGAATTCATTTTCATCTCATTTATTTTGGTTTCGTCAATAGTGACACTTGAGGCAATGACGTCTTCGAGAAAGCTAAGCGCTGACGTCCAACTCCCCTGCTGAGATATCACGAGCCTAGAGCACAGATGTGTCGTACTGTTTGAAGGTTCCGTTTTCCGTACAGTAGCACCCTGATTACGAGAACATCGCCTGCTGAGAGTTCACGAGCCTAGAGCACAGAAGGGCCGTACTGTTTGAAGGTTCCGTTTTCCGTACAGTCGCACCATGATCACGGACACATGTAAGGAATTCCAGCTAATTAATATAACATAGTTAGTTTCACAGGTTCCTTACCTTTGGGCTGGAGTATGTTTTCTTCCTGTTGTCGATTAAAGGGACGTTCCGTTGAAGATCATTAATTACAGACGCGTTCATCGTGTTACCAAGATTTTCAAACTAATTTCAAACATTGCCCAAGGTTCATTCAGAGGATGTTCTTGTAGTGTTGATGTGTAAATAAAATTCCTCTTTGGTCAAATAATGGCTAGATTTTCATTGTATTTCAACCAGATACCCTCACAATTACTTACGCAGGCTAACGTGATTTTGCTGGAAGACAAAAGTTGGTTGACGTTTAATGTAAATAATCATCGTGTGTCTAATAGATTATTAATACTGCAATATGAATGTTGTGGTGGTTATGATGATGCCGATGATGATGATGATGATGATGATGCATCATAGCTGGTGGTAGTGGTTTTAATGATGATGGGGTGGTGGTTATAGTTGTCATCATTGTTCGTTGTGTTTTTGTTGTTTTTCGGAGTAATGTGTTTTAATACATTTTAACACAACAAAAATCATTAATGTGGACAAACACATTTGGCATTCGACTTATTCAAATTATGAGGTAGAATCCTTATTCGGTGACAATCAAGGTCGGATGAAGAAAAATATCTTGAAATAACTAATATTTTAGACAATAATTGTGAGTAATGTGACATTTAACTATGAAAATGGTTTTAAGAGCGTTACAATGGGTACTGAAATACAAGTGTTATCTTAGTCAAATGTCATACCTTTTTAGCACAGACGTTCTTTCATCAGGATGTCAAAATGTTTCTATGGTAGACATCTAAACTAAGAGGCTGTTTCGTGGTAAGACGCATCTATACTTCAATTATCTGATGCAATACATTATTTTGATGGTGTGGCCTACGCATTATATTCAAAGGTCGTACCAATCGGTGTAACATTCGAATGCAATCAAACGCACTTTAAGATTTTATTCTACATTTTGAGATACATCAAACAGGTTGACTAGAAACATCCAGCGTGTCATAAAATGGATAATCTGATCAAATTATTGAACTGTTTAATATTTTGAGCACATAATTCACCTTCCTGAGAGCGTGATGTAGCTCAGTCGGTAGCGTTACCGCCTTTGAAGAGGTCGGTCATCGAATGGATCCTTCTCAGTGGATCCATTTGCAGCTTGGGCTATTTTCCGTTCCAACCAGTTTTCCACAAGTTATTCATTAAAGGTTGTGGTGTGTGTTGTACTGTCTGTATGAAACTGCATATAAAAGATCCCTTGCTGCTTATCGGAAAGAGTAGCCTATGTGGCGGCAGCAGGTTTCATCTAACAGAAATGTGTAAAAATTACCATATGAATGACTTCCAATAGCTGCTGAAAAGATAAAAAAAAAATTAGTGTGCTCCAGTGGCGTCGTTAAACAAAACAAACTTTACTAGTTTTAGAAACATACATGGTGTCATAAAATGGATAATCTTATCAAACTATCGAACTGTTTAATAGTATGAGAACATAATTCACCTTCTTGAACCATCTGCCCAGTACCAATATTAATGTTAGTAGAAGAAAGGAACCCCACAGTCCGCACATTTGTATGGCTTTTCTTATCGATAAACAGAAATAGATATTTTATCTTTTGCATGGATTTAAAAAACAAAAATCTGGCAGTTTTGACAAGTGACCACAAAGATAATTCACGCCAAGCTATTATGTGCTTGTATCACCATTTGCACAATTGTCCCATTATCTACCTCACTATTATTAATAATAGTATTATAAGCACTTTCCCATAAATAGGATACAACAAAAGTTAAGTTTGTTTTATTTAACGATGCCACTGGAGCACATTGATTTTTATCTTTTCAGCGGCTACTGAACGTCATTCTTATGGTAATTTTGACACATTTTTTTCAGAGGAAACCCGCTGCCGCCACATACGCTACTCTTTTCGATAAACAGCAAGGGATCTTTTATATGCATTTTTTCACAGACAGAACAGCACATACCACGGTCTTTGATGAACCAGTTATGGAGCACTGGTTGGAACGGAGAAGGACCGCTTCAAACGCGAGCACGCTACCGACTGAGCTACATCCCGCTCCCAGGATACAACACACCATAGCCTTTGTAAAACCAGTTACCAGTTAGGTACTACTGGTCTTAATTACAATGCAATGTGTTCTGTAATATTAACATGTTTGCATGGCTGACGGTTTAATTATCAAACTTGTATTTAAATATGATCGACAATTTAAGTGAGTTATTACTCAAGTTGCTGTTGTTTAACAAGGCAGTTTTCTTTCATTAATTCCGTTATGTGCAAACAGTGGTAATAGTGACTGACTACAATACAATCTGAGAGCAAATACTCTTAATTATTATTCAATTTTAAGAAAGCAGAAGTGTTTTATGGTGATGAATGAGCAAAAGTGTTTCGTCGATAACAAATCGATCTTTTTGTATTCAAAATCTTATCTTTGTTCAAAACAGTTGCACACATGTTCAATACCGGGTATATATAATTGTAAATTGTTCACACTTTATTTTCCACGTATTGGAAACACCAATTCATTTAATTGTCGTCAATATGAGAATGAAATATTCATTGAAGATGTCCTCTTATCAACAACTGGCATAACATAGGATACGGTCTGTGCTGTTTTTGATTTTCATGGTTCTAAATATGTTTTGTCCCGATATCAACTTACCCTTTTTTGTTTGTTATTTAATGAAGCCACTAGAGCACATTGATTGATTGTTAATCATCGGCCATTGAACGTCAAACAAAACCACTGAGAGCAAGCTCTGACGGCCTACCTAAACATTGCTTCAAGTCTTCTGCAAAGATATGTTGGCCAAGTTAACACTTTGGTAATTTAAATTTAACTTGTTAGAACTTGTATAGTTCTCAGTGGATCCATCTGCAGTTTGGGCTATTTTCCGTTCAAACCAGTGCTCCACAACTGGAACATCAAAGGCCGTAATATGTGCACATAAAAGACCCCTTGCTGCTTATCAAAAAAGTAGCCTATGTGGCGGCGTCGTTAAATAAAACAAAAAGTTTTCAAATGAAATAAAACACCAGGACTGCTACAGGGAATTGATCATTCGTCATGGGACATAGTAAATCTTAAAATAAAACACCTTTTCAACTTCACCGTATGTGTCCATGTTAGATTAGATCTGTGGTAATGTTTCTTACTAATGACGTCACTTTGAATTATAGATATGAAAGGAAAACAAAATAATTGTAAAGATAATGCATGTAACTACGGACCAGCATTAGGGCGAATAAAAAAATGAGTTCGTATCTCGAAATTTCGATTTTCTTAATTGTAAATTTCGAGATAATATTTCAATTTTCTTTTAGTTTTGGTCGTAATGCTCTTCAGTCTGGTAACATCTAAGAATGGATCAGCTTTGATAACTAATCTTGCCAAGAATTATTTTTTTAAAGAAAATTATAAGATGTTATTTTTTATTAGCAACATACATGTAACATCTAATATCTGCACAGCTTTAACAACTAAGCTTATGAACACGTTCTTATGCATTTAGATATTGAAAGAATCAAAAGATGTCTGGCTATATACTTTAATATCTTTGATGATCATAATTACAATAGTGTTCGGTCTCGTCTGAAGTTGGTACTTGTTTTATCACTGAGTGCAAATATTGATCACTTAGTATTAAATTAGTTTATACTGTAAACATTATGTTATAACAACGGAATATATTTTATGTTGTTAAATATGTGTAGACATAAAGTAAAAATAATGAAATGTCTGTTCAAAGACACTAACATAGCACCTTGTTTATGCTATTAAATGTCCAACAGGTATTTACGGCATACCAGTTGGTTCATAACTGGTTTATTAAAGGTCATGGTTTGTGTTGTCCTGTCCGTGGGAAAGTCTATAAAAGACTCCTTGTTACTTATCGGAAAACTTCCTGTCTTGGACAGAATCTCTGGCTCTGTCAGAGTTTGTGCCCACGAGAGGCGTGCTTGAACACTTATTTAGTGATGTAAGCACGTTAAACATTGTTCCTGTTCCTTATCGGAAAAAGTAGCATGTGCGGCGGCAGTAGGTTTCCTCTCTTCTATTAACATTAGTATATGTCCTGGACAGACTGCTCAGAAAGATAAGCCTACAACAGCTTGTTCTGAACATATACGTTAAACGTTTGACTTGACTATTGACAGATATTAACATAGACATGGGAAGATAATTATGTCACGTGTATAATAGCTTACACCGCTATACGTGTTGCATATGGTAATTTTGACACATTTCTTTTAGAGGAAACCCGCAACCGCCACATAGGCTACTCTTTCCAAAAAGCAGCAATGTATATTTTATATTCACTTTCATACAGACATGACAGCACATACCATAACCTTTGATGGACCAGTTGTGGAGCACGATGGAACAAAAAATAGCCCAAACGGCAGATGTGTCCACAGAAGGATCGATCCTACGACCGACCGCTTTAAAGACAAAAATGCTACCGACTGAGCTACATCCCTCTCCTTATGTTAAGACAGCGATTGATTCAGTTAGGAGCATGAAGAGTTACTGACACGAAACAAATCTGGAACATTTTTCTGAATGGTTAAATATTTTAAATATTCCAGACATTACAGTTTAATTTGCCATGAAAGCTTTCTAAATGCTTTTTTTCTTATACGTTTTCCACATTTAAAAAACATAACAAGTGTAGAATTGCTACATTTTTCATGTAGCAGTTTCCATGTTTGTGAAATAAGAACCTTTTTTCTCTCTGCCTATTCCTGCCTGGTTTACAAATGAACAGATGGAATTTTCACTGGCAGTGTGATGGGATAGGTTTTATCACGCTTTGCTCATTCGGTGTAATCATCTGAGCAACTGCTATAGAGACTATAACTCCGGCCTCAATTACACAGATTGATCCACGTAACACTAACGCGTTTCTCCATTCAGCAAATGCAGGAGAAGTAAGATTATTCTGTGCCAAGAGCCAATCTATTTTATGAAACATTCCAAATTAAATGTATTTAGAAACGCAGCGTATAAATCGAGAACTTAACCAATGTGTTACGTTGTCAGATGCATTCATTGCGTAGAGGAGCGGGCTGTAGCCGAGACAGTAGCGCGCCCGCCTTTGAAGCGTTCGGTCGTCGGATCGATCCTTCTCAGTGGACCCAGCTGCAGTCTGGGCTATTT
>JAUTWP010149929.1:0-21713 GCA_033042655.1 Cyathermia naticoides
AGATACTGAAAATAATTGCATCAGAAGAATGGAGCATGGTGAGCGCCATCAAACAAACGTACAAGATATATTCTAAACGGTAACCATTTTTTTTTAAACTGACACTGCCACTTTAACTATATATATATATATTTATTCTAGTTTATTATCAAACATCATTTAGCTCTGTTTATTGTACTAATGAGCTATGCAGGTCAAAGTAAATCAAGAATTTAGATTGATTATGCCAACAAAGGTCCACTGAAATCTTAATTTCTGTCGTCAGCAGTTCAGGCATGACGAACAATCAAGTGTTTCTTCCAACCAATTTTATGCTCATGCGCTCCACGCATGATCACGTGTCCTAGCGAATATCCCTATTGGGTATCAGGTTGTTTCTTAACCACACCAGTTTGTACTCAAAAGAAGACAGTCATATGACATTCTTATTTAGCCACAGATTCCAGGGGTGGATCCAGGAATTTGTACAGATGGGGTCACACCCACTACCAACATTCTATTTTTGTCATGTATAAAGGACAGGAAGGTATTCTGTATCTTTCATATGTTAAAATAAACCCTACATCATACATAGTATTAGTAACATAGGTGTCTACTAATCTCGATTGCGATTAATAGGCCTACATCATGATCAGTACATGTTCAATTAATCATATGAATTATCAATATTTTAATTTTACTTTCTTTAATTAAAAAAAAGGGAGCTAAAAAAATCCATGATCATTTCTTAAAAGGTAATAGACATCACGTAATGCAGTAAACAGCTGGACTGTTTATAACCTAATATGTATTTGGTTGTGTTAATTTCAACAAAATTTTCAGGAAAATGACTTGAAATGTTCAAAGCAGCAGCCATGATGAATCGAACGGTCAACCTGTCTGAATGAGTAGTGTAGGTGTATCGCACTTGGAATAGTGCTTTGTCGTTTATAATAGTTTGTCCAGATTTTGAAACAATCCGACATCATGCTTACCTAATTTGGTAAATATTATTAACTTCCTTCTTTTGTTACAAAACAAAACAACAAAATAAATAGCACTCAAAGTTAGCAGGAAACGGCGCGAATCAGTGGTTTGCGCATTCCCAACAAGTAAAGTAGGACGGTTTTGATTGGTTCACGTTGTACCCTGTCAAGGACAATAAAATGTTGGAACGTTATAAGATATTTTTATTTATATATTGTCTTATTATTAACTTTTGTAGAAATATATTAATAGACTGGGTCTATTACAAAACGCGTCGGTTTAATATCAAAATATGCATTTAATATGCTGGTGAGCTTTTGAAATATACCAAAGAGTCTTTTAGAATGTTAACACTTGGTAACCAATGAAAAGAACGTTTGTAAATTAGACATATGCGTGAAATTATGCGCACGTTTTGTAAAAAATAAGGAAATTGTTTGGGAACATAATGTTAGATGTTAAACGTAAACAAGGCAGTAGGAACTACTGGTATAGATTGTTTTTTGTTGAACAGGGTTCCATATGAAAACGTCAGTAATGTGTGTTTACTAAATAAAATAGTTGAACTTAATATGAAATGGGAATACATATGGAAAGGATTACAAGTTTTAAGTTGTTTGATCATTCAAGTTCAAGATAAGATTACCTTGATAAGTTGGATTGGCTTGAAATTGAAGCTTGACAGTGACTTAATGAGGGTGGGGTGAAATAATACTAATAGCTACTCAGCTACTGGTTTTGTAAATTCAATGTTTAAACCATGGCATATAATTATAAGTTAAAGTGAACAATAAATGATTAAATCTGGTTTAGCCGATAAAATAAAAAAAACTTAATTTATTTAATAGTCAGAATTATTAAAGAATGTTTTTTATAAATTAGGGTATCCAAGACGTTTCAACCCAATCTCAGACATTTCCCCCAAACCAATTTGTTTTGAAGACCTTTCGCCCCATATCACCATAACACTAACCCAGTTTTCCCCTATTTATTTGGATTATCTATTTGATGCCTAGTTGCGTTTTGTGATTAACTTGATCACAGTTTGGGACATCGATGATAAACACGACATTGATAATAAACATATTAAAAACAAATACTCAAGAAATCGCATCTTCCCCTAGAAAATCCTAGTATATTGGCCAATGGCCAAAGCTATTATTGATATAAATTAGATTTAGAGTGGTGGATCGGGGGGGTGCCCCCTAAATTGGTGAAATACGTTGGAAATATTAGGTTCATCATTGGGGACCCACTCGCCTAAATGTTTTATTATTTATTTATTTTTAAATTGATAGGCCTATGCCCTCCCTCATTGTTAACCATTGTTTTTTCCCCTCCACTTCAATGTACCAAGTGAAAATGAACATTATTGATGGCCCTAACACTGATAACAATTAAATGGTTGAAATTCTTTCTTTATTCACATTATATAGGCCTACACTATGATTACAATTGTATGGATTTCCTCCTATGGGAATGTCCATAAAAACAACACACAAAACACACTTTTAAAACATTTTAATAACAAAATACACAATATTTTATAACACAACTAAGAAATTTTGAATAAAACAAAATGGTAGGCTAAATTTGGGAGTTTGTTTAAAAAAAACGGGGCGAATAGGTCACTAAAAATACAACACAACAACACACAAAATGTATTGTAGTAACAAAATACACAATATTTTATAACATTTGTAAAATCTGAATAAAACGTAAAATAAAAAAACTGGGTTAAAAAAACTGTGGAAGGTCGCTAAAAAATATATTGGGGCGAAACGACTGCCCCAAAATATATGGTAGTGCAAAACATCTTTATTAAAAAATGAGTGTGGGGCAAAAAGGCGCATGTTGGGGCAAAATTACTTTAGGGTGAAACGTCTGCATCCCGTGGTGATAATATTAATAATCAGTATGAATTCTGAGAAAGATGTCGTACCGTACACAAAATGTGTGACATTTCAAGTAATCGTCATTGCTACTAAAATATGCAGGGATGATATATTCTTAATCTGATTTTGTTACAACATATTGTTAATATTTAACTTTTAACTGTTTTAGTTGTTTGTTTATTTTATTGTTAAATGATTGGACATAGTTCATGATTTTATATTATAACTTTAAAATCATGATAAAATTTTAAATAAGAGACTTCATAAAATAAAAATGCCCCCTCCAACAGTGTTAATGGTTACAGGAAACATTCAGTATGTACATGAAACTTAACAATAAATAACATTTATGTACATTTGAGTTTGTCCCTAAAAGAAAACCAATAATTTTGTTTGGCAATAAAGCTTTTTTTATTTAAATATTTACTGATACTTTCCAACAGAATGACACATGCCACAGACTTTCACACCAAATTTGGACTCAATTATTGGATTGATTGATTTGATCAGAAAATAAGATCAGGTATGGGTATGGATTGCCAGGGTATTTTGATGGAAAAATGTAGCTCATGGTTCACTGAAACTGTCAGAATGACAACATATTTGAACTTTGACATCCAAAAGCCAATGATTAAATAATCAATGTGTTCTACATCTAGTGGCATTATTAAATAAAACAGACGTTTTTTAGTTGCTCAGGACAGGGTTTAAGGTTATAATGTATGAGAGAGTAGACCTATTGAACACACTTTGGCAACTCTTTTTTCTTTTTATGTAAATAAAGCCAGCTCCTTGATTATCATAAATTGTAGATGTGTATAATAAAAGACATAATGTCAATCTGTATTATATATTTACATTATATTTTATAGATTTATTTTGCTTCACAATGCCGCGTCCACCAAGAATCAGAAGTGCTAATCCATCTGCACAGTCGTTACAAATGGCAGACGGCAGTGAGAGTAAAGTTGAACATAAAGACCAGATTTTTCAACATATGCAAGACATCTTTAAGAATCAGATTGAGGCAGATGTCATTCACATGGTCCTTGATGAATGTGACTGGGAAGGTGATTGTTTTAGTTAAATCACAGAGTTAAAAGTAGATTCCAGGCGTGTACTAGGTGCACATGTAATAATATATGCATATTGAGAAACATTTTTGAAAACATTTGAGACTTTTATGTAAATTTGTATTTAAAAAGGTAGTTTTGACTATTGGCAGTCTGCTTTTAAGATCCTGGATTCATTCCAAAGTTTTAACTAACAATTCAAACTTAAATTTAAGGATCAAATTTGGTTCAGGTTAGGTTTGATAATTATTTCTTAAGTAAATTATGTTTTTTCTTTCAGAGGAGAAAAGTATGGACATGCTTCTCTCAATTTGCCCAAACTGTTCCATTCAAACAAGGGAGATAAGTGAGTCCGATTTGGCATTGATTGCTTGTAGTCTTATTGATGAAAAATCAGAGACGGCTGATCACAGTGATTTGGAAGTTGGAGCAGTTGCTTCAAGTTTGCCTATCATCCCAGAACCCATTCTGTTGCATACAAATGATCATAAACACAATCTTAAACTATTAATTGAGAATCACCAAAAAGAAAATAGTTCTTTTATTGACAAGTTATGTGAAAACTCTCCTACTGAAGATATAAATATAGACTTGACAAGCCCACTTCTTACTGAAGATGTCAAAGACATTACCTTGCAATCTTATATGTCTATGTACCTTGATGATTTATATCCTAATGCACCATCACAAAATGTATCAATATTAAAGGATGATGACAAAACAAACTGTGATTTAAAACCTGTATTGACACAATCATGTGATGGTCAAGATTTTAGTGATAAAACAAACTGTCATTTAAAACTATTGACACATGATGGTCATGTGGTTAATGATAAAACAAACTGTCAATTAAAACCTACGTTGATCGAATCATGTGATGAAGAGGTTAATGATAAAACAAATTGTCAATTAAATCCTTTGTTGATACAGTGTCATGATGTTCAGGAAGATAATGCTAATCTTGTTGTAGATAACAGAAATTCAAGTCTAGACACAGGTGTTATTGATTCAGTTGAAAGCACAGGTGTCGGGAATCAGAACATGTGTCCACCAGATAAGTCAAGTGCAGACACGATTTCTCCTAACATTCACTACAGTAATGAGACACATTTTGTGACTGATGAAATAAGTGTGCATAATCCCATGGAAAGCAAGATTTTGAAAAAAAATGGAACTTCTTTGGAAAACACTTCTGATGTGAATGGAACCTGTTCTATGGAAAAATTAGATGTAGTTTGTTCACAATCACATACATCAGAAAAAATTGATGAAAGCAGTTCATCTTCGGAAATAAGTGATTTAATTATTTCATCATCTTTGGGAGAAAATGGATCTGTTCTTGAATTTTCTCCTTTAGGAAACAAAGCTGGGGTGAGTGATTTGTGTAGCACAATAAAGTCATTTAACCGTGATGAGAATAGTCAGTCTTGTAAAACAACAGATATTTTTAATGGTGGAAATTTGTCATCGTCTCATATCGAAGATTATGTTTCAGAAAAATCTCCAGAGAGTGATAGCTTAACTGACAAGAGTGATTTACAGAAAGCATGTAGTCTTTCTGTACATGCAGCTCATCTCTCCCCAAATGCTCCAGAATTCATTCCATCTTTTAAACAGCCATCACAAAAGCCTTATGTGTTTGAAGGTAACCCAGTATTTTTCACACCAAAAGGACCAAAATATCGCTGTCGTAACAAAACACCATCTACATGTATACCACCACACTATTCTTATCAACCTGGAGTTGTGGACCATAGACATCGGCTTCCTTTAAATCAGATCATGCTTAAACCTATTCCAGTTACATCTCTTGAATCAGAAACTTTTCCTAAGCTCACTGGGAAACCAAGCAGTGTTTTTTCCTCTTCTGGGAAGAGCACCTATAAACCAGAAAGTGTTTTTTCCTCATCAGCGAAAAGCACCAGTAAGCCAGAAAGTGTTCTCTCCACAGTAGGGAATGGTGCAGGTACACATTCCAGTCAACCATTGTATTCACATGCAACCATTAAGAACCCCAATGGATCAATTGTTACATCTCAAAAACATTCTTCATGTTCTAAAAAATCTTCGGTTCCATGCAGCATGGCGTCTGATATAAAGAGAGTGAAGAAGTACCTAGACCACACTCAGTTGTTGATGATCATTCTACGAGGTCTGCCTGGCAGTGGAAAGTCAACTGTTGCTAAGTAAAAAGAATTCACTTCTCTTTTTAATGGGTTCAATGTTTTGTTATCAACATGTTAATGATGAAATTAAATTAGCGTGTTTAGTATTCATGAGTACTCACACATAAAATGTCAGCCATGATGTCCATTAATTTCAAGCACATCACTACTTTTATGTGTATGAGTCATGTCAGATTGTTTCAAAATAAAGACATCTACATTTTCTGTATACTAATTGGCATTAATTGTCTTCCTGCACCTTGGTCAATTAAAAAATCCTGTCATTTCTTCTTATCCTTCTATTTAGAAGAGTTGTGTCCCTTATAATGTTTTTTTTGGTACATTGCACACATTGCTTCAAATTTGTTTGTAGTATCTAATAGTCACAATAGAAATTTAGTATCACCAGGATATCAGGATGCTGCTAATGTTGAATACTGATAATGATAAATCTAAAATTCTTGAAAAAGATTGCTTCTTTGATTCAAACTATATTAAAGTGTAAGGTTTTGAAATATATACCGTCAAACCTGCTCAAGTAGCCACCTGTAATAAGCAGCCACATGTCTTCAAAGGTCATCTCTATTTTCTCCCAAATCAGCTAATTTATTATAATATAACCTGTATTAAGCAGCCACCTGTCCTGAAGCCACTTTTTGTTACTCCCTGGGTGGCTGCTTAAGGCAGGTTTGACTGTATATATATTTATAATAGGTTATTTTTGGCATCTTTTAAATGTATACTACTATACATGCCTGAGTAAATTTATTTAGAAATATTATTTTTGTTATTATTATTATAATTTTTCTTTGCTAGGGAACTGAAGTTTGATGGTGTTGTGCTTACCACTGATGATTACTTTATGCAGAATGGATTTTATGAGTTTGATGTCAACATGCTGTCTGATGCTCATGCCTGGACCAAGACAAGAGGTGCGTATTTATAGTAAATTATATTGGATTCACAATTTAAAAAAAAATGGTTTGTTTATTTAAATACATATTAAAGAAATGAGATGGCAATTATTAAAAAAAACAATGGTATTACAAACCACTTTGCAAAATGTAAACTATTCCTTGGTGAAATAGTAAGTTGTTAGTAGAACACTGAAAACCACTTGTCTTTTGTTTTTAGCCATAAAAGCAATGGAAAAGAAAATAAGTCCACTGATTATTGACAACACAAATACACAACTCTGGGAAATGATACCATATGTCAAACTGGTGAGTGTTGGTCACATTTTCATAATAACAATTCAAAACCATACCAGAAAGGAAAAATTGTCAGGATTGTTTATCAATGTTGAAATAAGTTGTAAACAGTTTTATGTTATGTACATGTAAAAATTAGAAGGTTACAACTCCAGAATGATTTTTGTGCTTATCTGCTTTATTCAATTTTTAGTCATACTTTAATAGTAATACTAATAGAGGCCGAATTTATGAAGCGTGTTTTTCTCTTACATGCATGTAACTACATACATTCACAATGCTTAAACACTTGCGTTTAACAAAAACAGGCTTTCATAAATTTGGCCCTATAATGGCTTATATGTTTAGCAATACAGATCAGGCCCATGCTTATAAAACGTTTTGTCTTTTGTACTCTAGGTTTACACCAATAACATGGATGATATCATCATTCATAACATTTCAGCACTCCAGTGGCCCTGAGCTTGAAAACCCAGAATCTGACATAATTAAAATTTTGGAAATCATACTCATGACTGGCAACTGGCAAAAGTTTTTACTTACTTAACTAACCAAAGGTGTTCAAGCACGCTCTTTGCCAGGTGCCTTACCCATTGTTATTATTAGGTGAATCCTCTTTTTGTCATGCCAAGATTGATTTTCAAAAAGCAATATAATTATTGTTTATTTGCAATGAGCAGAAGAGTCATTTTATATTAGATTATAATATTCTGTTCTATGTAATTTTACTGCATATATTTGATTTGATTAATTTACATATTGACATGTTTTAGGCTCTGACGTACAATTATGAAATAGAAATTATAGAACCAAACACTCCTTGGAAGGGAAAGCCTGCAGAACTAGCAAAGTGAGAACTTTATAAGAATTTAATAGTGTTGTCATGATACAAAATGTTTATAATATTAAGTAGTAAATAATTATTTGTGTTTTGACTCACTGGACATTTGTTTTCTTCACATTTTAATTAACATGGTAGGTGCGGTTCCATGTGGTGGAGAACCCGGTGTGCGTGCGCCCACACCACCCACTCACCCCTAAATGTAGCGATTTTTCAATTTTTTCTATGTAAATAATTTTGGAAACATTTGTGGCACTTACGCTTGCCATACCACAATACCCCCTAAATGAAATTTCTGGAACCGCCACTGTCCCTGGGAGAATAATAATATATAGCATGTGCTAGATTTTGCCATGTTGCATTTGTATTCTGTTTAAAATCTCAGCATTTCAACAATCCAACATCGTTTTTTATATGTAATACAACTATTACAGTGAACTATACGTACTGCTTCACCTTTTCACCCTAAAATGGGTATGTACAACCATGCTGCTTACATATAACTTTTGTTTACTTTTGTCCACTTCTAGGAGAAATTCACATGGTGTGACAAAAGAAGTCATCAAAAGAATGAAGCAGAGATATGAATACAACATCACTGTGAAAAGTATTATTGCAAGTGTGAATGATTCAGATATGTGAGTTCCTTCACATTTATTTGTCAGTATATAAATGAAACAGATGTTTGCAACATTATCTGAAAAAAAGGATATGTTGTAACATTTGATTACCTTCCTAAAATGTGGTGAGACCATTTTTCCATGTTATTGTTTTAACCCTGCACATATTCTTAATTTAAACAATAACTGCTTATTTCATCTTAGCATAAATTATTGTTCTATAATGGAGAGTATTTGAGGTTTTAAGAATGTTATTAAATAGCAATATGTTAGTGACCTATAATTTTTACTAGTACAGACCAAAACTCCAAAAGGTAAGGGCAACTGTGATCGGTCTCTAAGAAATGGAAATTTGTGTAATTTTTAGAGGCATGTTGTCTGTTTTGTCTTTGGCAGGATTGAAAAACCGAGAGAGGTTGAAGATTTACAGTTAAACACAAAAACCAATGATCTTTCTCTTCCAAATAAAAAACAATCGAAGGAACCACACATCCTTACACCTGCTCCTTTGAAACAGCCCAAAAAGTGTTCATCCTACACAACATTACTAAAATCTCAGAATCAAGGTAGAGGACATTTGGTTCCCAAAGTCCAAAAAGGTTCATCTACTAAGAATAAATCAAAAGATGCACAAAGACAGACCAGGGTGGGTCAGCAAAAAAACAATCTTCCATCTGATCATGAAAACCTATCCATAAACCTAAATGACAAGGATTATCAAAGTGGTTTTGAAAAGCCTAATATTTCTCAAGATGGTTGTGAGAAACCAAATATTCAATTTGAGGAATATCAAGCTGCTTTTGGTGAGCATAGTGTTCAAAATGAGGAGTATGGTGATTTTAATGTGACAAATATTGAAAATGGGAATTATCAAGGTGGCTTTCAGAAGTCTAATATTGTTCAAAATAAAGATTATTCAGCTATTTCTAAAAAGCCAAACTGTTTTCTCACTGAGAGGGATGGAGTAATCAGCACACTTGAAGATTTTCTCAAGCAGGGTGATGTCAAGAATATGACTGATGAAGACTGGAAACGAAGAAAAGATGAACTGGATGTTTTATTACAGATAAGTCCAATTGATCCAAATGAAAGAGAAGAAATTTCACATTGGTTAGGGTATAGGATGAAGCAAATGAGAGGGTTCAATGGTTTGTCTGAAAATGAAAGTGATGATAATATTGGTTCAGTTAGGTCTTTGACAGCTGATTATAATTCAGGATTTCAAAAGAATCATGTGGAAAATAAGTTTAAATCTCTGTCAAAAAGTACTGATATTCATGCTGATGTTAATTTATCACACATTCAAGGTACGAATAAGGTAACTGAAGAAGACATTGTAAATAATTTAACAGATAAAAGAGCAAATAGCAATAATAAACAGTGTTCAGGTTTGCTCAATGGTGATATTCCCATTGAATCAACCAAAACTGGAACTTGTCTGTACCCACTAAATGTAGATAATAGTACAAGAACTAATTCCAAAACTAACCTCTCTGGATTCAATCTAAATTCAGACAGCAAACACAAAGAAATGAAAATGAGCAAACAGAAGGATATCACATGTCCATTATTAGATGTATCAAGTTTCATGGACTTTTCAGAAAATAAGGAATCAATGATTGCCAAAAAGCAAGAGGTTTATGACAAGGCAATTGTCTTCACTGAAAATTTGGAACAAGATGTCAGTGATGAGGCTGTTACCTTTTCAAAACAAACATCTGCAGTTAATAATGAATCTTGTAGTTTAGGTGCAAGTAGAAGTAATTGTGATACAAGCTCAAACATTTTTCTTTCTGAAGTTGAAATGGATAACAAATCGAGCAGTCCTGTGTCCAAAGACTATTCAGCTGCGTGGAAGGAAGAAACCAGCGTGTCTTCTTCCAAACCAAAACGTGAAAGGAAGAAAAAACACAAAAAGGTTTCAGACAGGCAGATGTTTAAGAATGATAAAAACTTTCCCGACAATTCCAGAACTGAAATATCTGCAGTTCCTAAAATAGAAACTGATCATTGGGCTAGTAGTTTGGTGAAGAATGCTATTTCTGGAGAATGTACTGTTGAAGAGGAAACAATCAGTTGGAATCTAGAATGTCAGAAACCAAAACCACAGAGAATCAGAAGACAGTCTGAACGGTCCATTTCATCTTCAGAGAATGGTAATTGTGAAAAAGTTGACACTGATAATATTGAAATGATGAAAACTGAGATAGAGGAGCAGAGTGTGCGGGCTGATAACAAGAATGTTACAGATATTGTTGAGGAAGATTTATTGAATGATCAACAGGATATGGATGTTAAAAGGAATCATGATGCAAATGGTGGTCAGGTGAATATCTCGGACACTGAACTCAATACTTTTGGTCATGGGTACATTGAGAAAAGTCACATGAATCTAAACGAGCCAGACCAAAGTCTTGTAAGTGATAATTGTTCTAGTGTTAAGGAAGACCCTTCAGAAAGTGATGGCAATTGTAAAGACTGTTATCCTAAATTAGCCATGTCAACTGGTATATGTGTCACAAAGCATGAATCTGATGAAAGTGCACAAGAGCCTGTCATTTCAAAAAAAGTGTTTATGAATAATGGGAAAACAGAAGGACAAGATGATGATTCTACTGGTATCTGTTTTGTAACTCAAGAAAATGAGAAACCAGAGGAACCAGGCATTTCAAGTCAGGAGATGATGGATGCTGATGTTGTCAAAACACAAATTTCCGATTCTACAGAAAAAATATCTAAAAAGTCAAAATCAAAACACAAAAATGGTGGTATATTTTCCTCTCCTTTCCTTCACATCTCTGACAAGCAGAAATTTGTAAACTTAAACTGGAGAAATTTTGATCCAATTCAGGGTCCTTGTTCGAATGTTGTTAATACTGAGATCAAGGAAAATAAAAAAGTGAGTTGTCGAACTCACTGGACTTTGACCACAGCAAATGACTTTAATGTTATTGATAGTCTGAACCGTGGCTTTAATGTAAGCAGCATTAAAAATGCAGACAAGTACAAAATTCTTCTTGGCAAAGGCAGATTCTTGAATCAAACATTTGCAAACAAATCAAAATGTAATGCTGATGATTGTATTTCCACAAAATTGCCACTGGATAAAAGTACCATGACTGAAGATTTTCAAAACAATATTGAACAAGATATTGAATTTTTGAAACATTCTTTTCCTGACATAAGTGAGCATCAATTGTGTGAAGTGCTGACAATGTGTCAGAATGATGTGGAGTGGTCAGTAAACTTGCTGTTGGACTGGGGTGTATCTGTGCCTTTGTCTCCAGTTGATAAACAAGAGATTGCAGAGGAGATGTTAAAACTGAAGATTGTTTCTCCAGGAAAAGGTCCACAACTTTCACTTTTACCTTCAGATCAATCCTCATCCTCTCCTCTCCCACTGTTTGATCTCTGCTGGCGACTTATTAATTCAAAACATTTGGTCACTTTGAAGGAACTAGAAGAGCGTCTAATCAAAGATAGTTACAAACGTCTCCAGAGGATGGAGAGTCATGGGATAGAACGAATGCTTAGCATTAGTTATGATGAATCATTGAGTCTAGCAGAGATGGATGATTGTCAAGAGAGTACAAAGGATGTTCAGAAAGAAACTGCTTCCAACGGAAGCTTAAGCAGCAGTAGCTCTGAGTCAGATTTGAGAAGTGCTAGATTAGGACTAGGAGCAGCGGCATCAGAAATACTGTCTGGAGAAGAAGCAATATCAAGAGCAAGATTATTTGTAGAACCAACCAACTCAGGATCAGTTGACAAGAAGAGTTTGTTGTCTGGCATAGAGATGAGTTCAGGACATGGGATTAAAGCAGAAGGTGATGCTCACGTTGTTATTCGTATTCCTAGAAACATGGTTGAAGTATTGGAAAGTTTGTTTGGTCCTGCTGAGAGTAGACTTGAAGGTAAATGGCACTTATTATCCATCTTTTCAATATATAATATAATATACCATGGGGCAAAAAAATGAGTTCATATTAATGTGTTAATACTGTTTAGTTTTAAAAGGGCTGCTTTTTTATTTTTATTGTAGTAATTGAACAAAACTTAGCTAAATAATTTGTTTTACAAGTTATAAAATATAAAGACAATTTGGATAGATTCAGTTTTTAGAAGCATACTGTTTGCTTTGGGGATGGATGTTTGGAATCTAGTATCTTTCCTCTTTTAACTTGAAGAATGTTTATGTTTTTGGGGGTTTTTTTTGTTGTTGTTTTTGTGTGTGTGTGATATTTTTAGTCTTTAGGCTGAATACATTCACCCAACTTGCTTTATTATGATAATTTATTGTTGGAAATGTTTGATTTCTCATAATTGAAATTTATATGTAAACTAATTTGTTTTCATGGTTGGGAGGTTTGTGACAGAAATTTAAGGTATCCTGGGAATGATGTATGAACATTGGGAACACAATTTGTGTTTAAAACATGCATTACATGCAATGGATGAGGCACAATATGTTTAGCTTTTGCGAGCACTTGGTACTATTACTGTTTTTGTATGATACATGAGTGCATGTCCTCATGATTTTGTATCATTTTCCATTTTGATGTTTATGACCATTTGTGATGTCACAAGCTCTAATTACTAGGTCAGTTCTGTGGTATTATTATTGGAAACAGTTCATTCCACTTTTTAATTCACTGTCACTATGATCCTATATCTGATTTTTAATGGCTCCTGATTTAACCTTTTGCTGAAGTGTTGTCAAATAAACATGCCTATCCTTTATTTCAGTTGTTTAAAAATGTGTTGTTTTTCCTAGCTGAAGATGAGTTTGATATCTCACTGGATCTTGACACAGCTAAGCTCCTTCATAGTTGTCTGCAAAGACGGAGGATGCCAAGCAAGAGCGTTCTTAAGCAACTGATGGATGGTTAGTATTTTGGTGCTTGAACACTTATTTAGTGATGTAAGCATTTAAAAAAAATTCCAAGTTTCCGATTGGTATTTTTTGTAATAATACATACATTATATTTAACTTCATTAATAAAAATTACCAAATCCAAATTTTGGAGGGGGGTTTTGCCCTTACAATTTGGTACAACTCAATTTATTCCATCCAACAACTTTTAAATTGTCTATCCGACCCCTTCACAATGATAAACTGGCTTTTATTTTGTAAATAATATACTAGTACTAGTAGTAGTCATTAATATTTTGATATATATGTTCATTTTGTGTTTTACTAATGAGCTAAACACATATTAGAATTTGGAACCTATTTTAAGTTTGAAAAAGACTCTTAGTTACTGTGGTTGTTTGACCAGATGAAGCCATGGCAAGACGACTTCAGCAGGAGGAAAAGTTTGGCTGTGTAAAGCCACATTATCAACATTCTGGTGGTCTTGTTATTGAGGTGGAGCCACACTATCAAAGAGGAGGAGTCATCCCTGTCCGTCAAACCAAGAACCAGCCACCTGTTAAATTGATGGACATAATGAAGGAAGAAAAGGACAAACATATATTGATGGTAGAACAGGTTTGTAAATATTAGTATTATTACATGTTTGATTGTTCTATCATTGTAAATAAAATCTTTTGTGTGACACACTTTTCCACAGAAATGTTTGAGACAACTGCCACAGTGAAAGTTCTACATAATAAAGCATTTTTTCAAAGTATATATGAGTACCAAATTGAATTTATAAAACAAGGACTTATTATCTAGATGCTTTATGAATCTTTTTTTAACACAGAATCAAAATTGTTAATCAGGATTCCACATCATCGCTGTAATTCAAAAACGTTGTAAGATTAAAGGAACTTATTGACTTACAGCGTTTTTGAATTACAGCGACGATATATTTCTCTTATTTCAACAGTTTTACCATAATTGCAGTTGGGCTGCTTTTTCAACATGAAAAATTTGTATTTGGTTATGAAAAACTAATAAAATAATACATGTAATTTCAATAGTATGGTAGTTCAGTACAAAGCTAACTATAGTTTTATAAGTTCCTGTTTTAGTATTACAGCAATTAATTCACAGCATCACTATAAATCAAGCTACGTGTAGGTTATATGTTGAGAGGACAGGGTTACAAAGCATCAATAAAATATGTTTGTCTTTTATTTTTCATGATAATTGTTCAACAAAAATTAACAACATTGCATTGTGTTTGTTTTATTTTTACATAGACGTTCAACAAAAGTCCGTCTTAAAGATTGGAAAATATTTTTGTTTAATATTCAGTGTAGCATGTCGTGGTCCAGGTTTTTGACTAAATGTATAAACAAACCACCTTTCTCAGGAAGTTGTCAGATAGATCCTTCTCAGTCGAAACATCTGCAATCTGGGTTATTTTCCGTTCCAACCAGTGCTCCACAAGTGGTTCATCAAAGGCCATGGTATGTGCTGTATGTATGTTGGAAGATGCATATAAAAGATTCTGTGCTGCTTATCTGAAAGAGTAGTCTATGTGGAGGCAGTGAGTTTTCTCTAAAAGAAATGTGTCAAAATGTCCATATAAATGACATCCAATAGCCAATGATAAGATAATAATCAATGTGCTCCAGTGTCGTTAAACAAAACAAACTTTTCTTCTCATGAATGTATTTCTAGACTTAAAAACTTGGTGTTTACACAATAATACACTGTATTTTAATTACATTGTTGCATATTAACTGTTCACAAACTGACTGGTATGTATGTTTTGTTTAAAAATAATCTTTCTGACCAATTAAAGCTTGTCTTTTTCCTTCACAGCCAAAAATTGAATGGAACAACAAATATTTTAAGGTTTTTCCCTTTATAGCTCAATGATTGTTCTTTTGTTTGCACATATTTTTGGATAATGCTTTTTTATTACTTGGTTTACTGCTTTACAGATCAGTGTATTCAAAATATTATGAAAGTAAAATAAAACTAATTTGCTTTTGACATCACTGAAATAGTCATTGTTTTTTTTAATTCAAAGCAGATCTATAATTATAAAATGGAATGAAAATTTGCAGATGCATTTAACTTCTAACACTATTTTACCATTTAAACAACAGAACTCAAAATAATGGATTGATTATCATTGAAATATTTCGATCAATTCTAGCACCTTTATTTGGATATTACCTTTCTTACAAGTACAATTGACTTATTTAAAGTTTACAAATGTGTACGGTGTGTTTTATCACCTACAGCAAACCAAGCTTTTACAAGAGTTAAATCTGTAAACCAAATAATTGAAAACAATCTAATCATTTAGTTATGGCTGAAACAGATCTGCATTTAACAAATTAAGTTTATTCATGTTTGTAATCTATACTTTGTATAATAAACATTATACGTTCAGTATTTTACACATTTATTAACTTTCCCAGCCACCTTCAATGATCAATTAATTTTGTAGGTTACTGGTGTATAAAATGTGTCATTTCTATCAAATATGATTGATAATGTATGACATCACTGAAACTTGACCATCAATAGTTCAATTCAGATCTGTGATTTCATCACAATAATCCTTGCACCAGTTTGTAAGTTTGGAATGCTTGATTATATTTTATACTTACAGATACAATTGATTGAAATCATTGTTTTCAGCATGATGCATGTAAAATGAATAAATGTTTTTGTTGTTTTGAGTTGCGCAGGATAGTTTCATGTTCGTTATGTTATACTATACTAATATGTTATCAATTAATTTTACATCTATTGTTTATAATTTTGAAAGACTTTGTACTGACAGTAGTTTGAAACAAAGTTTTAATCACATTTGTTATATACTGCATGTACAGTTAAAAGCACCGATGTACTGACTTGAGGCATGTGCTTTTAATGTTTTATAAATACATTTTGAGTGACCAAAACTATATTAGTTGTGCTTTGGACAATCAGAAATACAATGGATATGTTATAATAAATATTACAGTAGACTTTCTAAAGCGGACACCTATGGGATCAATTAAAATGTTGGGTTTTTTGAAGTGTCCAGTTTTCATGTGTTACATTTACACTAAATGGACACATTGGGACAGAATTGTTTGTTCACCTTAGATGGGATTCTTGTTTAGATGGGTTTCACTGTTTAAATAAGAAAATAAAAATCTTAGTAATGTGTTAAAAAAAACCTAGTAGCTAGTAATATTATGTTTTTTGTAAGTAAAATAGGATTGAAAGTATGAGGATGGCTTTGGGAATCGAAAAGAAGATAAATAATAATTATGATAAATGACAAATATTTGTAGCAATGAGTTTACAAAACATGTATCAAGGGTGTCATTTCCTTAAAATATTTTTTGGTTATTGTTCCTTCCTCCTAGTATTGAATTATTATATAATTGTGTTAAATATTTATAGCAAAAAGTATTGGAAGAATATGGTGACCATGTTGCCATAGCAACAAAGTTAAAGAGGCAGAAACTATATCACGTCTTTCCTGGAGTGGATGAGAATTTCCTTGAAGAGATTTTTCAAGCCAATGGGTAATTGTTTTTAATCGTCTATCATTTGTCAAATATATAATTTATATATATATATATATATTTGTTTTCAAAATATACTTCTGAATCAATGCACTGTGGTGAATAGCCATTTTAATGTGTTAACAAACTGTTAGCATGTAGTTAGTTTGATTTGTGACATTTTCTTCCCATACCATGTACATAGCCTGTTTATTCTTTGTTTCTGCGTTTACAAACTGGGTTTTATTTTTTTATTTTCAAATATTTTTTTTTTACAAAATTATAATTACAATATAAAAACATGATTTTTTTTAAATGTTGACAGTTTGCATTACTCAGTTGATTTTAAAAACAGTTACTTTATGAAATTGTTGTATTCATGTTTTATTTATTTTAAAAATGATGTTGAAAGTTTACATTACTCAGTTGATTTTAAAAATAGTTTATGAAATGGTGGATTTTAAAAGCAGATTTATGAAATGGTTGTATTCATGTTTTGTTATAACTCCCAGCTTTATTATTTCAACATTCATGTAATCACACAGAGTACTATTTTTAATGATCTAGTACTCGTTAAAATAACTGGACTGGACATATTTTTAACGTGCTTACATCACAAAAGTGTTCAAGCACGCCCCTCCTGAGTACAACATTCGTTAAAATAACATAGGACACTCCTTTTATAGCATTCATATCATATTCATATCATTGTTTTATCTGACATATGGTAGGTCTATTTGTATTGGTGTGGGGTTCTGCACTTTATTATTTTATCCTATAATTTTGCACAAGAATATATTTTGAGTTGTTGCAGGGCATTTGTTTCAAGACATATAATGCAGTAGTTTATTTCTGACATAGGTTCAACTTAGAAGACACGGTATGTGTTATTCAGAACTGTCTTGGTTCCAAGGATACAGGAAAGTCTGTGATTGCTGATGACATGTCTGCTGAGATTGATGGCAAGCTGCTGGAACAAGCAAGACAACATAGCAGCCAACCTCTGGTTAGTGTTGTATTTGTAGTTTAATCTCCCCACAGAACTACTCAGACTTCTAAATCATTAAACTTTGATTCCATTGCACAAACTTAGGTTGAAGTCCAACCTCATACTTAAATTTGTAAGAAGTTTGATTCAAGATTCTTTTAAGTACTTTCAAGTTTACAATAAAACAATGATACTATTGTAGATATAGGAGTTTGGAGCCATATTTGTATATATATAAAAACTTGTTTGCTTTAGTATTTTGATATTCATACACTATTCACATTGTAGTATTCTTGTAAGCTGGTACAGCTGTTGGTCATTGGATCATTCCTCATCAGTGGACCCATTTACAACTTGGGTTATTTTCCGTTCCAACCAGTCATCCACAACTGGTTCATCAAAGATTGTTGTATGTTCTGTCCTGTCTTTGGAAAAGAGCATTTAAAAGATGCATTGCTGCTTATTGGAAACATACCCAATGTGGAAACAGCAGGATTCCTTTAAAAAACCCTGATAACATCATACGTTTGATGTCCAGTAGTCGATGATTAAAAAGCAATCAATGTCCTCTAGTGGTGTCATTAAATAGAACAAACTTTACTTTTCTTGTATGGTGATTATTTTTAGATTAGTGGTTCACTGAATCTACAGAATGAGAGAAAAGAATTCCAAAACATACCAGACGAGACTGACTCCCTGCCCTCGTACTCGGAACTGCGTGCAGAGGGAACTCTGCATCATCAGCTCAGAGATGATTGTTTCAGCAAGGCTCAGCAGGCGTACAGACGTGGCATGAAGGATGTCGCTTACTTCTACTCTCAGCAGGTCAGTAGACCCTTTAAACTTGTCATGTCAAACCATTTAATGTTTACATTCAGAACAAGCTGTCATAGCAGACAGCCATTTTGCACCCCAGTTATGACCGTAGCAATTTCTGCGGCCAAAGACAGGACTTTTAAACTTTTGTTATTGATAGCTTACCTACCCTAGTTCTGAGGTAAAAACGGTTTATGTAAAATAGATTTTAGGTGACCTGTAGCCAGGAGGACCAGAAAAGTGTTTCAAAATAGATATTCTAAGGAAGAGAGATTTTTAAACCATAGCATTTAGCTTTAAATGTTTTTTTTACTCCTTTAGAATTTGTGACACATGTATTATAATCATTGTGTGTTTATTTTTAGGGGCATTTGCATATACAGAAAATGAAAGAAGCCCATATGCGAGCTTCCCAGAAGCTTTTAGAATCCAGGTAAATAATTATAATATGCTTCGTTCCTGAATATACAATTATAATGTTTTGTAATTTAGCCAAAAATTTAATAATAATGTAAACAAGAGATTGTCAAATAACAGCAAACAACATTGCTGACAATGAAACATTTATTTCTATTTTTTACTTTTGTCAAATATTCCAGTTACAAAATCTGAATTAAAAAAAGGTTAGGGAACTTTGAATAAATCCACTCCTATTGAAATTTACTGTTGACATTTATTATAACAAGCAGTGAAATATTGTAAAATATCAAATATTAATTTTTATCATTAGTGAAAATAAGAGCGGGATGTAGCTCAGTCGGTAGCTTGCTTGCCTTTGAAGCGGTGAGTAGTTGGATCAATCCTTCTCAGTGGACCCATCTGCCATTTGAGCTATTTTCTGTTCAAACCAGTGGTCCACAACTGGTTCATCAAAGGTTTGGTATGTGCTGTCCTGTATGTGGGAAAATGCATATAAAAGATCTCTTGCTGCTTATCAAAAAGAGTAGCCTATGTGGCAGCAGCTGGTTTCCTCTAAAAGAAATGTTTCAAAATGACCAAACCCCAAAATGAGTGACATTATTTAAATTTTATTTATGAATTGAAACAAATGTTAATCTAACTAAAATAAATGTGCTACTAAGATATAAGACTAAAGTACCCTGTATCTTGTTACCAAGTGCTGGGAAATTATTTTGATGGCGATCAGATGAATTTCTTGTGAAGTCGGCAATTCATATCACAGATTATAGTCCAGACTTCTCTAAATGGAATAACAATCATGACTGAAAACATGAAATAACTTTTAAGTGTTTTATGGGTGTTTTTTTTTTAGAAATGATATGCTGGAACAACAGAGCACCCTGGACCTTCATGGATTTCATGTGAATGAAGCAATTTCTACCTTAAAACATGTTCTAGAACAGCGAGAAACAGGTACAGAATTGCATTATTATAATTATAAATATCATACAAGTACATAGACCAGCGTCCATATGCATGAAGACCGTATAATTTTAAACGTGTTCAACTCCCTATACCTTACATGCAAAATATCCGCTGGTTAGCAGATAAAAGTGGTTAAATCATCTTCATGCATATGGCCCCAGGTCTTAAACTAGGGGTTATGTCCCCTTTTTGAGTAATTTGGCCATTTAATGAGGGTAATCTTAACAAACCTGAGTAATTCATATCAACAATAACATGCCTTGAACAGGAATAAAAAAAAATTAAGGTAAAGACAGTATTAAATGGTAATTTTTCTCTGTATCAATAGAAAATCTATTCATTCACATATACACTGATATGTTTTAATATAGTACTCTAAAATATTGGATGAACGTAGTTCTGTGTTTTCATGAAACCTCTCTCCTTAATAGACTGATGTCCAAAAGAAACTATACCAAAACTCTGAGAGACTACTGAAGAAAAGATAAAACATGTTGCATGTTCAAAGATATATTTTTTTATATTCATGAGAATGGTGTTTTGGTATGTTGTGATCCACATTTCATGCTCATGAATATTTATCTTTTGAGCATGCAACATGTTTTGGTTTTCTCTCAGTCGTATAGTTTCTTTGGTTGTCAGTATACATGTAGTTTTATTATTACTATGAAAAAATAAAGATATTTCTCTTTGTACAGAGTTTCAGATAAGACCTGATCGCAGGAAGCAGAGCTTAGTGATTGTTACTGGCAAAGGGCGTCACAGTCAGGGAGGTGTGGCGAAGGTCCGACCGGCAGTGGCTAACTTTCTGAACAATGCCGGATACAGGTTTGATTATTTGTTTAACCACATCATAGTTTGATGTCAATGAAAGCCGTCATAATAGTAGTCTCGGTTACTAATGAAATTTTGTTGTGTTTAGATGAGATGTTCTGTTGTTTAAAGAAAAATTTGTTTAATTTAAATACTCTCAGTGCATAATTACTGTCTTGTTATGTGTTTTATTTTTTAAAACTAATACAAAATATCCGACACTGACAGTTGCAAGGAAAGTAACTGTTCTCCTCTGCTTTACAAAAACCCTGTGTCTTAATTCAGTGGATTTAAAGATCAATAAATACACAATTTAGTTTTTGAGTGTTTTAAATGCATTAATTTTGTAATGGATTCATTGTTTAATTGAATAAACACTGTTAACAGGTTGGAGCGTGATGTAGCTCAGTGGATAGCGTGCCCACCTTTGAAGTGGTCGGTCATCGGATCGATCCTTCTCAGTGGACCAAGCTGCAGTCTGGGCCGTTTTCCGTTCCAACCAGTGGTCCACAACTGGTTCATCAAAGGCC
>JAUTWP010149930.1:0-11215 GCA_033042655.1 Cyathermia naticoides
TAAATAAGAATTGCATTATGGTTACTTCCTGTGTTTTGGAGGGAAAATACAAATTCATCACTGTAATCTGCGCGGTATCAGAATGGCGAGATATCTCGCCTTCAGTATTCAAGGACTCGTGTGACGTCGGCGAGATATGTCGCCTGCAGTGTTCTGAAGGTTAAAGTTTAACATGTATGTTCATAGGTGGCAGCACTATAGTCATATGGGACAAATTGACTAATGAACCTAAAATTGATTTAAACTTCACACTGATGCAATTCAGTTACCTGAACTACTAATTTCTAAAACTATACAATGACAGAGTTACAAACTCTATGGATAACTTGAGCAGAAACGACAGATGGCAGGCATTTTGAAATCCAAGATGGATGATATTAAAGTCCATCTAAAATTATTGATTTCATGTCATTCTATAATTATGAAAATAGGTGTAGAAGTTGAAAATAAATTTATATCTGCAATAGCCTGAAAGTTTTAAGAATAACAGTTTTCAGATGGTGGCCATCTTGAAATTCAAGATGGCGGATGCAACATAAAGTAATAAATGATCTTATATGATTCCATAACCATGAAAACATAGGTTAGCCAGAAAGTGTTTGTCTTTATTTGTGCTAATATTGAAGTTACTGTTAGAAGTATACATCGGATGGTGGCCATTTTGAAATCCAATATGGCGGCCACCAGGGGGCATTTCTGAGGTGGGTCCTAATCGAAAATGGAAGGTATGGGAGTCTACCACATACGTACAAATTTCATGCTTTCCCCACAAAATGAACAATTGTCCCCCTCAGCTGCTGAAATTACAGAAATTCAATCTTCAGATGGTGGCCATCTTGAAATCTAAGATGGAGGACACTATAGGAAGTAATAATTGGTCCCATATGATTCTATGACCATTAGCCACTGAAAGTTTGTCTTTACCTGCCCTAGTATTAAAGATATTGTGAGAAATATACAACGGATGGCAGCCATTTTGAAATCCAATATGGCAGCCACCAGGGGGCATTTCTGAAGTGGGTCCTAATCGAAAATGGAAGGTATGTATGTCTACTACACATGTGCAAAGTTTCATGCTTTCCCCACAAAATGAACAATTCATTGGTATATGACCCTTAGCCGCTGGACTATGATGCCCGAAAGCATTTGTGCACAAAAAAGGGTGGACCATTGAAGGACTACCACCAACACAGGCTGCACTGATTCAACACCTCCGCCGGGCTTGCCACTAAGGGAAACCAGTGCCAATGCCAGTGCTCCCAGATGTGACGGTCTGGTGGTGGATGTTTGTGAAAGGTGAACTGCTACCTAAATGGATGACCCTATCAGAAGCATCAAAAGCTATGTTACGAAGTTGTACACTGCGGATGCAAGACAAACTGCACATCTTGCTGCAAATGAGTGAAAGCTTCCCTATCCTGCACCCCACTATACACGTGTGATGGGATGAGCAGTAGAGATTATGTATTACTAGAATGTCATAGCCTGTAGCTAGTATAGTAATTGTACTGCTATATTTAATATTTTTGAAGTAACGGGCATTGTAATTGTACATTGTAGTGATCGAATGGGTCAACTTTATTTTCGTTGCCAATGATATTATTGTAGTGCGTAGTTGCTAGTATTGATATTTCTACATAGCAACATGCATTATTACGTGTTCTTTTGAATTGTTTTGTGAAATCGTCATCGAAGTGCCACCACAATGACAGTGTTCGAGATTAAAACATTTGGGCACTATCCAAGTTTGATACTAACACTTCAAAATCTGGTATCTCACCAGAGAATTTAGTATCCCAATTTTGGATATAGTTACCTGCCTGTCGTTCAAATATAAAGCAAGCCAATTTTAATAAATTTAAAAACGACTTTTGGTTGAAAACCTTTTATAATGACTACTTTTTTTCTCTTTTTTTTAACGTAATACTGACATATAAATTAGTATTAAGTGTAATCTATAATAATATAAGAATAATTCTCAACATTACTAATCATAAACCTACCTGTATTGATTTTCTGCAGACGTTGAATTTATATCGTAGTCTATTGCTACGCCGCTATTGCTTCGGTGTAGCATTAGACTGGGCACGAGTTGGGTGAAATATTATTACGGCGTAGCATTAGACTGGATACGAACTAAAACACACCGAAACTTGATATCGCTGGTAAATGACGACTTTCGTTGTTCTAAAAAAAAAAAAATACAGGATTTAAAAAAATAACCATGTGGTATCCCGGCAGGATACCGGGTTATTGAAGTCTGTTATCTAAAATTAAAATCTGTTATCCCCAGGATATCGGGATACCATTAATCTCGAACACTGGTTTGATAAGAGGATTTTTCACTCGTATTACGAAACGTGTTTTAGTACTCTAATTAGCGCGCCCCTTTTGTGTTTTACTCGCGCCCGGGCACTACAAATAGGAACAATACGTAGATACGTACATGTACATGTATATAAGTTATTGGATTATTCTTTTAGAAACTTTATATTTAATTGTTGCCATGAGAGCTGGATTATAATTGAACATTGTAATTTGTATTTGCTATGGAACACACTTGTCAGCTATTGTTTCAGGCGTTTCACCCAGACGCAACTCCCTATGCAAAGATCAACTTCCACCCAAAAGTGAAAGCTGCTGCTGCTGAGCACCGGACTGGAAGAGTTGGGTGAGTAGTTTGACAGTTCACATTTTTCAGCAGTTTTACTTTATAAATTATATATCTTTTCACAAACAACAAAACTGATTTAAGACCATACCACAACTTGAACAAGACAGTACTATTGATATTTTGATAGTCATGATGACATCTTTTTATCAATTATTGTTAAAATTGTGATGAATCTAGGTGTGTGTGTAGTCACAATTTTAGATTGTACTTATAGATTAGTACTTATTGTCTTTTACATCTTGTTTCCTTACATATTCAGTTTGGGGTATTTTCCTTTTCTACCTATAATCCACTACTGGTTCATCAAAGCCTGTGGTATGTGCTATTATTTTCTGTGAGAATGTGCATATAAAAGACCCATTGCTGCCTATCAGAAAGCATAGCCTATGTGTGGCAGCAGGTTTCTTCTCAAAAAATGTCAAAATTACTACTGTGTGTATATGTTTGATGTCCAAGGCAATATCCAATGATAAGATAAAAATCTATTTGCTCTCGTAGTATTGTTAAATAAACTAAACTATATTTTACATTAATTATGTGTTGTAATGGTGTGTGATTGTTAATGTTTTGATTTTAGTTTAAAGATTTCCAAGGCTGTTTTCGTTGGTGATGTTGCAGTAGGAAAAACAAGTTTAGTGAACAGGTATACAGATTTAACATTGTCATTGAATGATACAGATACATTATAAGTTAACAAATATTTCTCCAAACTAGTGAAAGAAATTTAGAATATTTATATTCTCAGGCAATGACTAGTAGATAATGTATTATATTATCTTTGTAATGAATTTAATATGGAGAACGATTTTTAAGACATTTTAAAATTTTGGAAAGGCTAATTCCACAGAAAGTGACTTTTTTGTTGCGTCAGTTACCACATTTCTATTCATTCACAATTATATATTCACTAAAATTGCTTTGATGATTTTTTTTCTGTCATTACTGAGTAATCAGTAGTCAAATTAAAGAAATTAAATACTGTCCAAATATATAATTTGTCCAAATTATTCTGAATGATGAGTCAATTATGCTGGAATTGCAGAAAACTTAACATTTTATTTAAGAATGTTGTCACAATAAACTATGCCTAGGATTTGCGTTACTTTTCAATTCATAGAATATCAAGTACATTGGTTTCTATTTTTTGTATTTTACACATTAATATTAAAATATTATTATTTTGTGGATATTTACAGATTTTCTCATGATGTCTTTGATCGTGACTACAAGGCAACTATAGGAGTCGACTTTGAAGTGGAAAAATTTCTTATTCTTGACACACCATTTACATTACAAATGTAAGATTGTTTTCTTTTCTGCATGACTATTGTCACCGAGTTAAAATCTTTATGGCCTATTTTGATGTCTCTGGCAGTGATGTATATCTATTTATTTTTATCTATTCTTGTACACTTGTATACAGTCAAACTTCGGTAATTACAGAACAATGAATTGTTGGTGGAATTGTAAATAATCAGATCAGTGCTCCAGATAAGCAGCGTATTTGTGTGTTTTATGCATTCAAAATGGCTAAATATGCTATTTTATTTTGATCAGTGTGTTTTATCAGATACACAAATGATTTTCTATTCATTCAAAACTATTCTTTACTGAGCGTATCAAGGATTATTTAATCCATATTGTTAAAAACATAAACAAACATGTGGGAGATGATGTGCACTTAATTATACATGATCGGTCATTGTCGCTAGATTGAACTACTGTATTATGCTCACCAAAAATAGCCGGAATTGTTAGACTAGATCGAAGTGCTACCTTATGGCCTTCATTATTTGAGGGGAGGTCATGCTCACCTAATCGTTTTCTGTGTAAAGAAACGGTTCTTAAGAAATAAAACAGAAATGATTAAACTGGGAAATTGCACTCCATTCGGGTCTTATTTGCAGTAAATATTTGAAAATGTGAAATTTGACAACTGGAACTACCTGAAAATCTAATTATTTTCACGACCCATTGAATTTTGAGTGATGGAAATTTGACTGAATTATACTGATTTTAGATAAATGTATTTAAAATATCAACTAATGTTTATATATCGATCTTGTAAATTATCTTGTCAACAAATTAGAAAAACAAATTCTTCCCACATTGTAGCTTAATGTCCGGAGAGTAATAAACTTCTTTGTTTTGAAAAAAACTTGTTTATCATTACAGCTGGGACACTGCTGGTCAGGAAAGGTTTAAGTGTATTGCAGCTTCATACTACCGAGGTGCTAATGGTAAGACACAGTTCAACTGATATCAGATATTGGTGTTTATTTAAAGTAGTAGTTATCTAGTAGTTCAGAGTTAGGTCTGGCTGAGGGGCAGTGATTGATTCAATCCAATGGTCACAACTATTCCATTAAAAGATCATATGTGTTGTCCTGTATGTGAGAAAGTACATATAAAAGGATCCCTTGCTGCTTATAAAAAAGAGTAACTTATAAGGCAACAGTGTATTTCTTCTGAATACCATTTGTCATGTTTAAAACCTAATAGCTACTGATTGAACACTGTGCTGAAGTGTCGTTATGCAAACTGTACTTTCTTATTCAGAGTTGAGATTTTCACTACATCTGAGTGATTAATAGAGAATATTGCGATTCAAGGTAGTTGGGTCCATGTGTCAGTGTCAGATAGTGTGTACACCTGAGAGTTTTTCCTATTTGTATTTCAGCTGTGTTTGTTGTGTTTGATTTGTCTGACATCAGCACACTGAACAACGCTGCGCGGTGGATGGAGGATGCGTGTGAGAATGCTGATGATCCTATCAAGTGTCTCGTGGGAACCAAGAAAGACTTGGTGTCGTCCTCTACGTACACCAGTATTGAGGCTCAAGCCCTCGACATAGCCAACAAGCTCGGAGCAGAGTACTGGGCCCTCTCTTCAAAATCAGGTAAAAAAAAAATTCTCACATCTTCTTGTAGTTAACAGATATTTATTAATATTTATTAGAAAGATAAATCAATCTCTTTTGGTGTAGTGTGCACCATGCATAGCCAGCGTTTAGTAGAAAGATAAAAACTCTTTTTATACCGTATAGGTGTGGATAATGAAATCCAACACTAGGGGTTACTAAATCAGGTAAAACACGAGGCTTGGTTTTACCTAATTTAGTGATCCCCGATATTTTAAAAGAACTTCTACTATTGTACATTTTGGATTTAATTTTTACAACTGGATTTTGTAATTATAGTCATCACATTCAGTTAGATGAATACAATGTATTTAGCTAGAGTTAAAATATCTAACACATTTTTATTGTATAAGATGTGGTAGAAAATAACATGTAATAAAATGATTTTTTTATATCCTAGTCATTTTGTGTAAATACCACACTTTTTAGTTTACTGCTCAGCACACTCCATTAATATTTTCTTGTTCTATATTCAGGTGAAAATGTTAGAGAGTTTTTCTTTCGAGCTGTGTCATTGATATTTGATGCATCGCTGTTGAGGGAGGTGGAGTCATCTACATCAACCAAGCAAATAGGAAATAATTTAATACGTATGTATCAGTGACTACTGTGCACTCTTAAATCAGCATTTGTCTAATCTGGATTTCTGTGTAAACCAGGATGATTTCAAAATCTCATCCAGCTCTATAACCCTAGATAAAATCTGTCCGTACCGGCACTGTGTCTAATTGGCATGTTTCATTGGTCCGAAGTGAATCTTGTTTAAACAGTACACTGTATATACAAATATTTGTTTTTAAATGTTATTTTTATTAACTAATTGGTGTCAATGTATTGTTAAATGAAAAATAAAATTAAGAAAAAAAATTTGTATGTAATCATCAGTTTACCATTAAACAAATGATTAAAGAGAGTCATTTTGAACACAATAGTAAGTTACTTTAATACTCCAGCGGGCACATAGAACCAGGAAAATATAAATCGTAATTCTCTAGGGAATTATCATGCATTTGTCTAACTGGTAATTTCATTGGGTAGGTCAATTCACTTTGTCCAATGAAAATGCTGGTACTAAAAAGTACCTGGGTACAATCTAACTGTAGACCCTTGAATCGTCAACTTTTCCTGTTCCAATTGGTGGTAATAACGTCACTTTCTAATGACATAATTAGTTTTTATGGTGTTTTTCCCTGAAAAATTATGAAATTGTCCAATCAAATTACAGAACATGCTTACTATCAGTTTACAATTCTAAGTAATAGGCACACAGAACTGTTTATGAAAAGCAAAATTCACATATTTAAGTCCCATGTGAAATAAGTTTCAGGAAACTTATTTCACTCAGGACTTAAACTTGATAATACATGGAAGATTGTTTAATATCCTCTCTATATACTAATACATGTACTAAGATTTTCTGTTTTTCAGAAGTTCAGCGAACCAGCACAGATCTTTATGAACAACAGAGAAAGAAGAAGATGAAATGTTGTGAATAATGCTGTGATAGAAAAGTTTAACACAATAACTGAATAAGTCATAGACAGGGTTTCCTGCAGAAATTGTTTTTAGGGTAGGCACTATTAAACAAAAATCAAATTATATCACTGACTGTTGTCAATCTAAGTCACTAGAAACAGCGGACAATAAAATGTGTGACACTGAGAGAGATACTGCATACTTAATGATAATTTGATGATTGAGACGTATATATATGTCACTGACACACTCATGGAGGAAAATGTAAACAACTTTTTAGCATAAAACAAATATATTTTAGGGTTTGCAATTCTACCCTCTGGAAAAATGCCCGATAGACTAAGCAGTGGATGTACATAGAGAATAACTGACTGATGACAGGGTATCTGTTTTATCAAAGGATGCTTTGAATGGTAGATTATGTGGGGTGTATCAAGTCAAATTCATCCTTCAAGCCTGAATGGAATAACCCAATAATCCTATTTGTCAATTGTTTTTAAATGCAATTAGAAAAGGAAGTAAAAGTCTTGTCTAATTTATATTTGCTATCTGAGAAAGCCTACCACAATGTAAGATTCTGATTGCACATCCATCAAAAATGTTTAAAATTGAGATTATCTTGAGAAGATCACTGTAATTTGTGGATGTCGTAGTGGTTTCCCTAGTAAGTTATAGGATGGTCTGGCATCATGCCATAATATAGCACCACCATCGTGCCCCAATTGTGTCTTTGTTAGCACCATGTTGCTCTCAAATAGAAAATGTTTTGCCTTATAAATTTCTAAATTGTCCATGTAAAAAGCGTTCACATCTGTGTAGGCAATACTTCATATTTCAGTGGGTCAGAACATAGTACTTTTTATGGGGCATTTTATCAAAACGTCAGTTGGCTGTACCATTAAATTTTGTAACTTCTTTATGTTACAGTTCGGTTTGTTTTCTCTTAAAAATGGTATGTAAAAATGTACCCCTAAAATATTGGAAACCATGTAAAATGCCATTGAAATTCGTTTACCATGCCTTTTTAAAGTGCTGGGGAAAACAGTCATAATATTCATATACATTGACTCATTGTTAGCATTTTTAATATTTAGTTCAATGAACATTATTTTACAGAAAACACTATATAAATTATTTTGTTTACATTTTTTCTGAACGACTTTTGTCTAGTGTTGTTAAAAATGAGGTTTCATCTGAATTGACAATTCCCCGCTTCCCACCGACTTATATATGAGTTTTGTATTGTATTTACATGTGTCCAGTTTGTGTTACATTACCAGTGGATCCATCTACTAGTCATGTCCCCTAAGCTGTGTTCATTATTTGCTGGCTTCTTGGTGTTTATTCATTTACAAAATCTTTTTATAATCCATTATCACTTGTTATGTTTTTAAATAGTACATTATTATTCACTGGAGAAATAGTCACATGTTGAACATATTTTTATGAATATTTGTTAAAAAAACCACTGGTCTTAAATTATATTTACAGATCCATTAAGATGAAAATTGGGTTATTAAATATTTGTACAAAATTTCAATACCAGAATGTTACGTGTTAAAAACTGTTTTTACAGTATGTTCACATATTCATTAAGATGAACATTTTCTTTAAAAATAGTTGTTTAAAATCCAAAATCAAGAAAGTTTGTGAACATTGATGATTCAAAGGCTAGTTTAAAACATATACATCACAGACTAAAATGATGTCTTAACACAAAACCTTATTTTGACCATAGATATATCTAGTGATGTTTATCATTTTCAACATAATGAAATGTAGAAGGTAAATTGTATCCGTTTAAATTTTGTTTTACTTTGTTCTAAGGCTTTTGATCCCATGGTCTGTCTAGCAGGGATTATTTTGTTTTAGAGATTTTGATTAGCAAAAATTATAAATTGATTAGCAATTACTTATTGTGTAGAATTGTATAACAATCTGGGAAACTTGCATAGCGATACTGAACAAAACGTTCCCTGTCTAGGCAATGTCTTGTCTCAGTACTGTCCAATATTGTCTTACATGGTAGAGTAGACTGATTCTGATTTTAGATTACAGTAGAGTTCTAATTTTAATAGGTTTTACATATAAAATAGAACTAATGAATTCTAATGTTGTATTTGCCAAACCTGTGTTCTTGTTATAAATATGTCCAGACATGTGACTATTTTTTTGAAATGATGTTAATGCTTCATCAAGGTTGTGCCATGTTTATGCATACAATTTATTTTGGTGTGGGTATTTAATCTGCTAGTCTGCTGCACTTGAAAACCACAGAATATTTTTATTATTTGTATTTGAAATTTACTGGTATGTGAAAATGTTATGTTTTATGTACTCGTATGAATACTAGTATTAGAATGTTGTTTCAGATATTAAATGTTGTCAGTAGATGCAAAGATGCTTCTTTAGCTTTATTAAAGGAGTGGATCTTTGTATAACCAATGACATTTGACGATTGATTTTTACATTATAAAGAAGATAAATGAAATCCAGGTTCAAAACGCGATATGAACCATCTTTCACCCAACAAATTAATATTACTTTTTTGTTCAAAAAACAAAGGCTCGAGCTTACCTATTTCATATTAAGTTTAATTGTTTATTTATGATAGTTGGGATTCAAAGTAGTTGTGTTCATGTGTGTCATAGCACAATCTATTACCATTAATAAATTAAATATGTTCTTAAAAATTAAAACAAAGTCACTTTTTTGAAGAAGAAAAATGAATATCCGTTTTGCACCTGAAAATATGGTCACCTACTGATAAATTGGTGTATCACATATACATTTATAGGTGTATCACATACATTTATAGGTGATACAATGGTTTTACAATGCTTTTTTTATGCTTCAATAATTTTCATTATAGTTTATTTTAAATAATATTTTTTGTGATATTGACATTTTTATGCTGGTATTGTGGATTTCATTGTTGATTATGTTATCTGGGTGTTATCAGTAGTTTGGTGACATATATTTAAATTATGCAAAACAAAACATGAGAATGAATATTAACAAGCTAACTATGAATTCCATCTCATAGTAAATTACAGAACACAATTATATGCATACAAAAAAATGCTGTCGTGTAACTAAATAACAAAGTGGTGTTTTATTTTTAATTGGATTATCAAAACAAAAATCATGAATTTTTTAGAATGCATTTTAGTGGGTTTTTTGTGGATATTTTTTTTCAGATATTTTAGAAATGTTTAATATGAATGTTGAAAGCTAAGCATGACAACTGTGTCTTTTGGATGTGATCGTGTCAGTGATTGATTTTTCTTTTCACATTCCTTGCTTGTGTATCATTTACTGTATCCATTTTTATACATTGATCTTGCTAACCTAGTGTCAATGTGATTTTGATTTTTCATGTAAGAAATATCTTTTTAACATATATAAAAGAATTACAATGTACAAAATATACTTGATTAATACAACAAATTCTGTATTTCCATTATATGAATGATAAATAGAGAATTTTAAATGGGATTCCATTTCATATTAAGTTTGTTGCAAGTGAAATAATTTATGTTTGTTATGAATTTTATTAAATGACAAATTAAACTTATTTTACCAAGGACATGAACTTTTATCTGGAATGGAATAAAGTTATATTTATTACCAAAAATCAATTTTAATGTTTCTTTCATCTATCTTTAGAAACAGATTATTCAAAATGGCTGACTTTAATTGACGTTACCACCCACCTGAATCACTCAATATTATACAACAAGGGAAATTAGTTTTTAGTTTACACTAATCAGGTTTTAATTTCAATAAAAAGAAAATGACAAAGTAACTTTTAAGAATGCACAGATAGCAGCCACATTCAAATCCAATGATGTCATTTCATAGTTTAGTATACTAGTAACTATTACACATTCTCCTTGAGAGTTGACTTATTCTTAGTGTATCTTAGTACTTACCACTTGTTATTAACAAAATTATCTTATGCCTTATGGGTAATCTATTTCTAATATGTGAAACATTGAATGTTAAAGTGGCAGTCTGTTTTTTTTAAATATTTATCCATTTAGAATATATCTTGTACGTTTCTTTGATGCGCACCACGCTCTGTTCGTCTGATGCAATGATCCTCTGCACCATATTTAGGTCACATGAATAGCGCTATGGTG
>JAUTWP010150041.1:0-11212 GCA_033042655.1 Cyathermia naticoides
AGTTTGTAGTCAGGTATTTTTTTCAAGAAATACCAAATACAAAGTTAATTCCGTAGAAAAACGATTCAGTTTACAATTGAGATAACCATACAGAGTTTTTTCGGTTTTTGTGTGTTATTGTCCATTTGATCCCGCAAATGTTTTTGGGGGATCAAATGGACAATAACACCCGCAAATCGAAACTGTATGGTTATCTCCTAATTGTCACTGGTTTTGTATAAATTGCCATAGGCAAGGTCCTTCACTGGTCACTGGTGGCATATTTTGACCACTGGCAAAATAATTTTTCTGTTATGTTTATTTGTTGGAAAAGTTTTAAAACATTTCCATCGGTGAGTTTTTCCCCACAGCAAGAATATTTAAAAATTGCTGTGGCTTACAAATTCTTAAATTCAAGCCCTGAAATGTATGTAGAAGATTTGTATTTATCATACACATGTACTGAATTGTTGTTAAAGTGGCAGTATCTAGGGTTTTTTTTAATAGTTAACCGTTTAGAATATATTTTGTACATTTGTTTGATGCGCACCACACTCTTTTCTTCTGATGCAATGATCAGCTGTACCATAATTTAGCACTATGACTTACCGATGGTGGACAGGTGGCGATCTGCCACGCTGATTTATAGTGTATTTCGTTTGATCTAATTAAGATACAGAAGAAAGGAGCGTGGTGCACATCAAACAAACATACAAGATATATTCTAAATGGTTAAATATTAAAAAAAACAGAAACTGCCCATTTAAAATGTTTGTTTTTTACAGGTTATAGATTATATTAATCATGCACATACTGAATTGTTAAATTGTTTGTTGTTACAGGTTATAGATTACAACGGTGAGCGAACATTAGCTGGATTCACCAAGTTTTTGGAAAGTGGTGGCAAAGAAGGCGCCGGTCCCAGTGAAGAGGTAGGTTTAAATAAAACAAAGTTATGTTCTATCATGACAGGAGCAGGATGTAGTTGTTGATAGCGTGTTCGCCTTTGAAGTAGTCTGTCTCGGTGGACCCAGCTGCAGTTTGGGCTATTTTTCGTCAAATGCTGTGATATGTCCTGTCTGTGGGAAAGTGCATATAAAAGATCCCGTGCTGCTTATCGGAAAGAGTGGCCTATGTGGCAGCAGCGGGTTTCCTCTAAATGTGTCAAAATTACCATATATGTACAACGTCCAATATGTGATAAGAAAAAAATTAATGTGCTCCAGTGGCATCGTTAAACAAAACAAACTTTACAATAACTGCTGATACGGTAAAAATCATTTTGCTCCAGTGGTGTCACGTTTATTTTTTTATTCAAGTCAATATAGGAGAGCAAGTGACAGCAGATTGTTTACATTAGCATTAATTAATGTGTTTTTGTAAATCTTTGTTTTGTTTACTGGTCAAGTAGATGAATATGCTGCAATATTGTTTTGTTTACTGAAAGAAATGTCAAAATTAAAAGATCAGTGTGCTCCAGTGATTTCATTAAATAAAACAAACTAACTTTATTTATAAATATAGTGTTTTGACTAATATTGAATGTTTGTTTACAGGATGTAATATTAAATTGTTTTGACTAATATTGAATGTTTACAATATGTAATATTAAATTGTTTTGACTAATATTGAATGTTTGTTTACAATATGTAATATTGAATTGTTTTGACTAATATTGAATGTTTGTTTACAGGAAGTTGAGGAAGAAGGAGAGGAGGGTGAGGATGAGGAGGAGGAGGGTGGTGATGACAAACACGACCCCGGCGAGTTGTAAACGTTACATCATAGTCTCTTTGCCTTTGTCTGCTACATTGTTTCTGCCATAATATCTTTGTGTCTCTACCAGTTGACAAGACATGTCACCTAGCAACACAATGTTGACGCCACTTTAAATCTTACAATTTAGTTAACGAATAATTAATGTTGGGATTGTTGTTAAAATAGAATATAGATTATTTTAAAAATATTTAGGGGTGTAGGTAGAAAGATTAATGTCTGTGAGATTATTTTTGTATAGAATTGTGTCGGTGATTATAAAATATTATATAGTTTGTGTATTGCGCTGAATTATCATGATTCATATATATGTATAACAAAACAGAAACGTAAGAATGTGATGAGTAAACATACTGAGATGATTTATCTATGTATAATGATGCTGAAGTGTTTGTAAGAATGTTTAGTAACTTTACGAAGGTGCACAATTACTCGTGTTTTAGACTCGTGTATTTATGATGCTAAAATATAAAGTATTTATATTGAATTTTACTTTGTGAATATGTTTACAAACTGATGGTTGTGTGTGTAAGATAGTTGTAGTGTTTTCTCAGCTATTTAGTTACAGTCAGTACTTCATAACAACTAAATGATTATCAGACGAGTTACGGTCAGTGATTCATCACTAAACAATGATTATATCAGACGAGTTGAGGGGCCATATGCATGAAGAGCGTTTAATGCGTTTATATTCTAACCAGTGGATATTTTGCATGTAGAGAGTTAAACAAGTTTAAAATTATACGGTCTTCATACATATGGACAATGGTCGGTAATTCATAACTTAAATAAATGATTATCAGATGGTCAGACTTCATAACTTAATGATGATCAGATGATTTCAATACATCACTACATGAAGTTGTGTGTATCACACAGGGTTTAAAGTTAACTAAGCCGGAACTCGTCTGTTCTGTTTTGACGGTATACAGTTTTTTCTGTCTTGTTAACAAATACATTGTGAGATTCATGGAACTGTAGCCGAGTTTAGTATAGATTTGTCCGGTTTACGTTCATGAGGAAATGTTTGTGTATATTTTTTGCATTCAATCTTTTCATGGGCATGTTTATATCACTAATCTGAATGTGTTGAAGTTTGTGTATGAACATATCTTGTCGACTGGTATCTATCATCATACTGTGTAATGTTGAGCGGGTTATGAATGTGCGTGTGTGTTTGTGGATGTGTAGAAAGTCATTTTGCCAGTGAGTCATTCCTATTTGAAAGAATGGTGCGGTTAAATTATTAAAATATTCTGGCAACTTGTGGGAGAGATCTTGTAAACTTTTATTAGTGAAAATGAGTGTGGTCTTTGCAGCATAGGTCTTCGGTGGTTTTTGTCTACATTTTTTTTTTGGGAATTTTTTTATTATTTAAAGAAAACAAATTGAGGGAATTTTTTCATTTCTGATCGTGGTTTTTAAAACAGGCCGGAACTGATCTGTTTTTAAATTTAAACCAAAACTAATTATTGTATTGTTACACAATTTAGAAGTCAATTGTTAAGGAGTAAGTTAACTCTGTGTTCAAACCACTGTTTTATGAAATCATTTTCAGTTTCATCTTCATATTTTGTATCAGACATTATAAAAATAAAATTATGAATTTTCTTACTCGTTGTTAATTTGTTTTAAAGGTGGAGTGTCTGTTTTCTATGGTTTATTATCTTTTACTACTGAAAAATAGAAGCAAAACTACAGTTTTAATAAATTTGTGCATCTTTTCTATCAAATTATATCGTCCATTGCAAAAATCCAATTCTCAAATCGACGCCATATTGTCCAAAGGTCACAAGTTGTTCTACTTTTAACTGCTGTGGCAGAGTTTATTGATCGAGAGACATGCACGTGATCTCATCGAGTAATCTCAATCGAGAAGCCATTGGCCAAAGAGCACGATTTTCTGGTGATCTAAATATAGTACGACTGATCATTGCTTCAGAAATATGGAGCGCATTGCGCATCAAACAAACGTACAAGATATACTCTAAATGGTTAAATATTTTTAAAAAACCCCAGACATTGCCACTTTAAGTGATCAATACTGCTTTCTGTACCCTCAATCTGGACTATGAGAAATGTGGGAGTAATTCTTTTCAAGATTCCTGCTGTATTGTTATTGCTTAATAACGAGTCACAAAATTAAATTTTACAATAATAAAAGGTTATTAGTGAGTATTATTCAGAATATCTGGAGCTAAAATCTATTTAATGTTGGAGGTTTGTAAGGGATACATTTGTCCTTACTAAAAATAATGAAATTTTTTTTCATAAAATGACTGATGAGAAACAAGTTATCTAATTTCATTAGCCGTATCATGGTTTTTAATTAATTAGTAGAAATTAGAATATGCAGTTTTTGTAAATAAAACGGTCTGTATGTGTTTTTAGCATAGATATTCACATTTTCAACTAAAAACATTATTTTTGATATTACTACTCCTTTAAAGATAGAAACATGTCTTTATGAGTTTAGCAAAAATATACATGTTTTTTGTTAATGTATTTTTTTTTTAGTTCTTGAAATCTCGAAATTTTTTAATAATATATGTTAATTTTCTATGACTACTGTAAGTTTAACTAGCATTATTCATGGGAAAACCACAATGAAAAATAAAGATATGCAGACAAGGTTAATTCAATGTGATGAAAGTCACATACACATTATTTTCAAGTAAAACAAAAAATGTACAATTTAGAATATCAACGTTCTTGAATAATTTATATATTTTTTATTTATCATTCCAAATTGATTATTAAAAGTGAACAATTGGCCTGGGTAATGTACTACAGTTAAACTAATTTAATGATCATGATGCCGGTGTTTTCAGACATTCGACTTTCCCTTCCCTCAATAAAACTAATTTTGCAAAGTATATCATCCATGTAGGTTGTAATCAACTTATCCAATTTATTTTACCAAAATGACTCATTTTAAATACACAGACAAAAAAAAAATTGAAATATCATTGCGTCTGCACTCAAGGTCATCATTTTTTGGAAACATGATTTCAGTCCTCAAGGTCACGTGGTTCAGAATACATTTCGTCACCGTGAGCAGTACTAAGATTTGAAACAAAACTAACCTTCCACTTAAAGTATTTCTAAATATATTGTAATAATTAATATACCTTCACAGATGTCGAAAATGCATTTTTAGCAATAACAATGAGCTGCGACTGACGAGCGATTCTGGACAACATCTTTCAACCGGTAAATGGCGTCTAACAGGAAGTGCACTTGCCTGTAGTTCCGTGATGTACTTTAGCGTGTGTTCATCCGCCCATGACAACAAACGTTCAATTGTAAATTCTTTAAAACAATTGACAATTACTAACTATAACAACACCACCTCACAACATAAGTAAAAAATTATTTCTTCTTTTGTGTTCTACTTAATTGTTTACCAAAACTCGAGGCAACATACTGTTGTTTACGGACTATATTTATACTGTGTTGCAACACTTGTTTATAACTGCAGATGTTCGTCTTCATCCTGTACACTTTTTAGTAATTTGATTTCCAGTGTTGTTTGCTTTAACATATTATTATTTTGGATACGTTTGAGTCTACTGTTTAGTTTAATGGAATTCAACTTTAGTTCTATGTTTTTAACATTCACATACTGTTTTAAATAAATTTTAAATCATGGAGGGTTTGCAATTTATAAAACCAACTGAACTGTACAATATTCTTCAGCAATCCACTGTTTATTCCTGTTTGAGTGATCCTAATTATTTATTGTTGATGGGTAAGTTTAGATTAGGCCTAATGATATTGTTAATTATTTAAAGTGGCAGTGTCTGTTTAAAAAAAAAAATTAAACATTTTATTTAGAATACTAGTATATCTTGTATGTTTGTTTGATGCGCACCACGCTCCATTCTTCTGATGCAATTATGTAATTAGATCACACGAAATACACAATAAATCGTTGAGGTGACCCACCATCGCTTAGTCATAGCGCTATTCACGAGACCTAAATATGGTACATCAAATCGGTGCATCAGAATAAAATGAGCGTAGTGTGCATCAAACAAATGTACAAGATACGGTATATTCTAAATGGTTAAATATTTTTTTGGAAACAGACACTGCCACTTTAATCTTTTAAAATATAATTGTAATTTTTATTTAATTTATAATAACAAGTAAATAAAACTTTTTTTTCATTTTACAAAGTGGACCACAACTAGTCTTCCCTGCTCATATCGTAACAATTTTAAAACAAATAATGAAAATGTTCATTTCCACGTCATAACAAATGTTTTATAAATGATGTGTTATTTTTCAATTAGAAGCAATCTTTAATAGCACGGGTAAAATCTTCAATAATAATATTTATGCTATTTTTTCACTGTTAAAACAGCTTTTAAAAATAAATAAATTATTAAAATTAATTTAATGGACATTTTATAGATTAATTTAAATGTGTATGTAGTAGAGAAAAGTGCTCCTACTGTCAACAGCTAGTGAGAATGTCCCTATTACTAGTATTAGCTCAGTTGGCTTTCGGTGGATGTTGAGATGTTTTGGTTACAATTTGAGCTGACAGGAACTGGGTGTGTTCTTAACACAAATACATGATAAAAACCTGGTCAAAACCTGTAACTACTCAACTGTCTATGGTCCACAGCTCCGGGAGGTAGCTTCGCATGAGTGGGGAGTACGTAGTACTACTAGTCTTGTTAGAATAAAGTGCTCCTACTGGCAACAGCTAGTGGGAATTTCTCTATTAGCTCAGTTCATAGAGCACTGGACTCAATTCAAGTCACATTGGACTCTCAATTTGAGTTATGGTTTGAATCCCATTAGTGGAGGTTGAGATTTTTCAGTTACATGTAGGATACACTGGTCTTAACTACTCAATGCTCACTCAAACATACAAATTATGAAAATGTTGAGAATTGTGGACAACCCCAGAATGGTATGATCTGGTAACAGTTTTAACATGCTTACGTCACAAAAGTGTTCATAGAATGTACATGTACATGCATATATGTAAAATGGATCATTTTGATTTCCAGATGCTAGAGCAAAGAATGATTATAATGAAAGTCATATTGTCACAGCTAAGAAAGTTCCAAAGGTTAGTTTATGATAAATTTTGCATGATTGGATCTAGTAATTTTTAAACTAAAATTCAAAGAATAGAACTTTTTATTTCATATTTTAAATAATTCATTAAAAACAATTAGCCAAATCTGCATTTCTTTGAAACTTTTGGATGACAGTTTTCGTCTTCTTAAAATAAATATATACATATTCTGTATTTATATTTTAGAATGAAAATAATGACTTCATGGTTCCATATGATGCAGAACTGGAATGCAAAGAGAATATCATAATATATGATGGAAAAACAGCATCATTTCAAGATAAAGGTAATTATATCATATTATTTTTGTTTGTTACAGCATTTGACTTGAACAACAGAATATCACTCCAACTAAATTTTGTAAAAAGATATGATTTTTGTTTAGTTACTTTGATTTCATTAAAATGTAGAGTACGTCATTCAAACTATAGTCCAGGAATCTGTTTAATCCCAAAACTCTTCTAAACAAATTTTTGTTTATGCCACACTGTGACACATCCATGATACTATTCAATGATAATAAAAATCATGTTCTATTTAAACATTTAAAAACATTATAAATGTTTTATATTTTTATTATCCTAAATATAGTCTAATCTTTTGTAGATGTAAAATGTTTTGAATATCTGTTGTGCATAAAGTTTATATATGTATTTATCAATGGGACACGCCCGACATAATGATAAATCATGTATATGGAGACATAACTATCCAAATTTCTAAGACATAAGTACCATATACAAATTTCATGTAAATGCATGTCTGAAGTATTCTAATTACCCAACACACTTTACCTTGCTCCACCCTTGCATTCGAACTATGTTCATATCAATGACTGACATATTCATTGTTGTCAATGTTTACAGTTATATTAGCACCAAGTCAATAAGAATGTTCGCCAACTCTGATTATATTTATAATCTAGTAATCCTACAATGTTAGTGAAACACCATCAGGCTCACGTTGCACATAATGACAGCAAAATGTAATTTTGGTTAGTCTAATGATGTAGAATTATGTTCGCTATGACATAGCAATCTTACAAAATTCCCGTTTTTTTTAACCAAACATTCAGTCATAGTTTCATTAAGGATTTAGTTACTCACCATTATTTTAAGACATAAAACATGTACAAGTATTATTAAAATGTTTAGTTTGCTCTTGTCATGCTGTGTTATTTTTTAAAGTTAATTATTGAGTTAAAGACCTCATTCTTTATTGGAGTAGAAAGGGAACTAGTAATACACCAGTTTGTCACCTAATTAAACATATGAATATGCAAATGTATTAATACACCGTAAATGTTGTTACTTTAGTTTTGCAGAATTGTTTATCATTAATATTTGTGTGGAAAAAAAAACAGAATTAAAAGTCATGTGATAAATAGAATTCGTCATTCGAGATTTTTAATATGGGAAATATCAACATCAGCCTAGCCTATTAATCTGTATATACAGATTAACAAAGCCTCGGTTGATTTCCCATATTAAAAAAACACTCGCAACGAATTCTCTATGTATGTAAAAGTAACATGTATTTATATGTACATGTATTTAGGAATTTGTTTTGCCATAATATATGCTAATATTATTGGTCCTTTAAAAAAAATCTTTATTTCATTGAAACCATACACATCTATAACTATAAGTACTAAATTCTGTGCATATGGGATTTTTATTTAATGTAATAGTTGTTTTTGAAAATAACATACAACCTTTGGAACTTGTTACTGTTTAAAAATTATAGCACAATGTAATCAAATTATCCTAGTTTATTTATTATTTGTATTAAAGGTCCAGCACTAGATTGTGGTTTATTGCTGTGGGAAATGGGTAGTCGCAACACCGTTAAGATTTTAAAAGGTAAGTCTTGTAATTATTTTTAAAAATTAATAATAATAAAACTAGAAAGTTATTGTAACAAGCTCTTTTAAAATATACCTATGATTGGAATGTGATCTGATCTAAGCCAGCATATGGTCAAGATGGATCATTTAAAATATTAAAATTAATAAGAATGTGATCACTTGAAATGTTAAAAATACAATGTCATTAAATTTTCAGCATTTTTATAAATCCATATTCTGTTTCTATATTTTGTGTGTACTAATGTTGGACCACAATATAATTTTATTCTCAATGATATTGGTAAAATTAATTATCATTTTAACTTAATAACATTGTGTTTTAATTGTAGGTGGTTATGAAGAATTTTCTGCATTGTATCCATTCCTCCGAACACAAAAAATATTATTTATGCCACGGGTATGTACTTATTAAACATTGTTAAAAAATTTCTTTGAGGTTTTAAATTGCTTTTAGTGGTATAACAATTTGTTTAAAACCTATAGATGTGTTCAACCTATTTAACACCTGTATAAATACATCACCAACTTCATGCCAAACTTAAAACAAAATCTTAAAATGACTCGATTAAGAAATAAAACAATATTTGCATGAATACAAACATTAATGGAATCTTTTTGGTTCAATGATTTTAAATAATAAAACAAAAGATGATAGTATGCCTACCTGTTTCTATTAATTGTGGTGTATTTGGTTAATAATTGTGATATTGTTTTGCATTTATAGAGGTATATTAGATTTAAAAAAAAAACTAAAACAAATGTGATATTGTTTTGCAGGAAATGGATGCAATAAAACCATATCCAACAGAAATTATGCCAGGATTTTTATATCTTGGAAAGTGGCAACAGGGTAATGCTGCATATATTCAAAAAGATTTGAAGATCAAAGGTCACATTAATTGTTGCGTGGAACTGGAAACATTGTAAGTTAACACACACTGACCATACTCTGCAGTTAGTGTCATTTAGAGAGATGTTCTGTTCCTTCAGTATAGTAGTATTGTGTTTTTTCTCTCACTTCTAGACCAAGTGTTAGTTATTAAAAAATTGGACTGATGCTTAAATATTAGGGATTTCCCTCCATTCAGATAGACATCCCAGTATTTATAAGGTATTTAAAAATTACTGTAAATCTATTTTTACAAGGAGATATTTTTTTTTAACAGATCAAATGCATAAGTGATGTTTAAAAAAAAAATTAAAGTGATGTTTAATATTAAATAAGAAATGTATTTTTTTTTATTTTTTTTTTAGCTTTCCTGAATCAGGACCTCACCTTCTACACATTCAGGTTGAAGACCGAAATGATGCAGATCTTTACAATCAGTTTGCAACTACTTGTGCTTTTCTTGGTAATAGTTTAAGTGTTGGATCATTAGTGTTAATTACACTCATTCAAATGGCACTAAACCAATGCAATACAAAAATTGAAGTACTTTCCGGGTTCTTAAAAGTATGGTAGTGGCAGTCTTCAAATTGGCAAATATCATTTACCACAGATTTCTTTCCCAGCTAAATACTTTCTAGAACAATCTAGACTATCATACTCAGTGACAATATAATTACATCATTCTTAAAAGTAAGAATTCTGCCACATGTTTACCTAAAGATACTAGTACATGTGTATAGCTTTCAGTCTCAGATTTATGTTTTTATTATCTCCCATTGGTGATTACAACAAAGCTGGCAGCAAATAGCAATGATTTGTAAATTTTAAATTTGAATATTAAAAAAAACTGTATGTGCATGTACATTATTGTCTCAAATTGTTTTGTTTTTTACAGATACACAATTGTCTGCTAGAAAGGCAGTTTTAGTGTTTTCCTGTCTGGGTATCAGCAGAAGTGCAACGGTTGTGTTAGCGTATCTCATTCACCACTATAACTGGTCACTGAAGGTACTTTACTAGTTTAATAAGAGTTAATATCATACGTAGTTGAAAATAATATAGTCAAAAATGTAATCCATCACATTCATTTAAGAATTGAACGTTATATTTTTGACGTTCATGTGATGATAAACAGCAAAACCGTTTTACACACTGTATGAATGGCGTAGCGCGTTAGCCCAAAGCCATTCATAACATAAGTGTGTAAAATGGTTTTGGTGTTTATCATCGCATGAATGGCAAAAATATACCGTTCAATTCTTATAATTCCAAATCATAAATATTGCCATCATATCTCTATTAAAAAAACAGAACTCTATTCCACAATGATTTACATTTTATTGATAACTGTATCAATACACGAATAAGGTGATTCCATTCGTTTATTTCCGTTAAATCTCCAAATCGTTATAATGATTTGTATAAGGTCTAAAAAAAAATTCATGTTCTGAATCAAATGTAGATAAAAAAAAATCATAAAATTTGAAATAACTGAACATAAACAGTGTTTTTCATAAATATCAAATGATAATTAATTAAGAATTGAACGATCTATATACTTAAATGGAAGAGTTGTAGTAAAGCGGTTGGTGTATTAATTTTG
>JAUTWP010150152.1:0-11211 GCA_033042655.1 Cyathermia naticoides
GTTTAACGACACCACTAGAGCACATTGATTTTTATCTTATCAGCGGCTATTGGACGTCATTCATATGGTCATTTTGAAACATTTCTTTTACAGAAAACCCGCTGCCTCCACATAGGCTACTCATTCTGATAAGCAGCAAGGGAACTTTTATATGCACTTTCCCACAAACAGGACAGCACATACAATGGCATTTGATGAACCAGTTGTGGAACACTAGTTGGAATAGAAAATAGCTCAAACTGCAGATAAGACCGTTGAAAAGGATTACCGACCACTGCCGACTGAGCTACATCCCACTCCCTTCACCAACTAGACAAATTCAATGGTCAATTTAAATGGTGTTTGTTTATAAAGAATAGCCACACGAGTGTGGTGGCAGCAGATTTCCTGTTTTCCATTAACATTTATATCTGTCCTGGACAAACATGCTCAAATCTAAATTAGATGCAATAACAAAAATAAATTAACCAAACATTATGAAAAAAGTTGTCCATCAAACTTTTATTTCCAAGACAAACAATCAACAAGATGCAAAGAACAAATGCCAGACAATTAGAATTATAAACATAAACCTAAGCAAGAAAACAAATTGTAAACACACTCAGGGTGCACAAATTAAAATTCTGCTTAACCCATTAATGGGTTAGGCCAAAAATATCTGCTTAACCCTTTTTGTTTGCGTAATCCTTTTAAAAAATAATGACATTTATTATATTTTTTTATTTCTTTTTGTTTGTAATTAGACGTTTAAATCTCAATTGAGATTAGGTGGCAATGCGGCGATACTGAACGGGGAAAGAAAAAAAAAAATTGATAAAAAAGAAGAAAAATCAAAGATTTAAAAAAAAAGACCAACACAAAACCGAACATGAAATGGGTTACGCAATGAAAGTTTCACGCCACCCTCATATGAACATAATGATTGTTCGTGCAATGTGTGCACCCCTGACACTTTTACTACTGATCAGACCAAAACATACAAAACTAAAAGAAAATCTAGCTATTTAAGATTGTATAATAGTTGTTGATAATAGCCTTATGCAGGCATGATTTTCACAAACTAACACATGTTGCATGCAGTCAATCAGTGTAAGAAAATAATTATTTATAAATGTTAAGCTTCAACACAAACCAACACTAAATAACGCTATTATCTACTATCATTACTCACAAAAATATTCATAATTGGTTCAAAGGTCATGGTATGTGTTGTCCTGTCTGTGGGAAAGTGCTTTTAAAAGAAACCTTGTTGAGTATTGGAAAGAGTATCCTATGTGGCAGTGGCAGGATTCCTCTGAAACTGTATTAGAATGACCATGTTTGATGTCCAATAGTTGACAATTAAAAAAGCAATCAATGTGCTCTATTGCCATCATTAAATGAAACAAACTTTACTTTTACTGACAGAAATTATTTCTAAGATTGAACAAACAAGTAAATAATTTGTAAACATCTCTTTAAGTATAGTTCTCTTCCTATTTAAAAAAAGTTGATACAGACTATAGCAACGACATGTAATTCATAATATAACCATGTGATCGTTCTTCTCATGCGATACATGCTAGTCTTTTTACATAAAATAAACATAACTATTATTACAGCATAAACGTTGCAATTATCTGCTAATATTATTCATATATTCAGATGTATGCAGGTATTATATCACAACAAAAATAATTCCAGGATCGCCAGAAGACAATTTACTATGCAATTTGGATATGATAATAGCCACCACTTTATATATAAAAAAATTAATTAAAAAAATTGAGTAGGAAATTAAGGAAATATGATACATCAGCCCCAAGAAAACAAAATGTACAAGGAATTTCACATTAAAATAACAACCTATCAAATATCCTTTTATTATTTAAAAATCTAATTACTAAATGATCTAAACACTCTACCACTAACTAAATACCATGTCTATCAACATTAAAGACAAGTAGCCAATTAGGAATTATATAACTACAGTGAAACCCTTCTAAACTGGACACACTCTAAACTGGAATCCCCTCAAAACTGCACAATTTAGTGTCAACCCCTGAAAACTGGACACCTCTAAAAACTAAAAATTTTACTTGGTCACTTGGGTGTCCAGTTTAGATGGGTTTCACTGTATATCTAATCTCATTTATTAGTGATAAAATATTAATGATAGGCAAGCAATTATAATATAACATAGCCAATATAATCTACTTTCACTAAATAGGAATGAACGTATGGAATGGAAATTGATCCTATTGAAAACAAATATTTCTTAACACAAATATCTAAACAAAAAGAAAAATAATGGAATGCGAAACCAACACTATGTCATTACATACTACTTTCAGAAATCTACTTGATGTTCTATGAATATTATTTTTAAATTTCCATATGTGAGGGGAGACAACTATTATCCAACAATGATTCGGTATGCCAGCTAGAGTTGATGAACTTGGACAACTGTCAAAATAACTAGCTAGATAAAAGTTTGAATCAATATGCTCAGGTTTGATTAATACTTTAATAATAAAGCATGACAAGATTAAAAATCAGACAAAAATGCTTCTGTCATGAAATAGGAACAAATGGTGGTTGATATGGAATGCAAACAATAAACACTCATCAGATAAACTGTTATGTGGGAATGAGGTAAGCCGTGGGGCTTATTAATGTGGCATCAACACATGATGGCAGTTGATTAATGAAAAGCTAGCGTGTGTCCATCCTATCGAGTGATGTTGCATGACCCGGGTGATGCAGAACAGAATTATCAGACTGACAAATGATGTCTGCTGGTCATTAAACATGGATGAACCTATAATTAACACATCACATTTTTCATGATAAAACTATTATCAGAATTATCATCATTCGCAATTATCTTTCATCACCATCTGACCAAAACAATATCATTTATTAATCAAAGTTCTAAAAATAATTCATATACAAATCCCAGAGACACCAAGAATGACTTTATGAGTCTCAAAAGAACAATAAACTATCTATTTTACGTACATTTTACATGAAATAAACAAACATTTTAATTGATAACCTTTTCTTATATTCTATAACTGACTAGTAAAAAAGAAAAGGATAAAAAAAAGGTATGAATATAGCAAAATATGCCTGAAAATACCATATAGGGTTTTTTCCAACAAATATGTATTTAATTATTTATTTGTTTAATGACACCCCAGCACTCCCAACAAATACTTTATATGAAAACACCGTCCCCATTACACACAAATTGAAAGTAATTCTTATAACTTCATGTCAAATTGAGAAATAAATTCTCAACTCTTTCCAGCAATTTTGCTAATTTTATTCCAGTAAGAACTTTTAAAATTTTATTCTTTCTTTTATACATAACAAAGGGAAAACAAGAAAAGAAAAAAAATATTTACAACTAATTTTAATAAAATGTAATTTTTACAATAATATTTGTGCAAAATAAATTCTAACATAAAATCAATCAGACTAAAAAAAAGAAGAAGTAAAAAACCCACAGCTTTATTACAATAGTATAGATGCTATTAAAACTTTTATTAAAAATAGCAAATATATGTTGGGATAAATTTAACCACTTTCCTTTCCAAAACTAAATTATAAAAAACTCAAATACTGACAATCCAATTTCAATATGTGACAAAGTGTCAGATCTAGAATTTTCCATCTACTCATTAACAAAACTGAACTATAGAGACAAGATATCATCTCCACCTGTCAAAACACTGTCAGCTTTCACAAACTTCTATAAGACATCCGTCTACTTGGGAAGCGTGTAACAAAAAATATATAAATGAAATACAGTCTAACCTCTGTAACCATTCATAACATCTAAGTTAGCAAACCTAAAATGAAAGCCTATGTATGCATTTAAATAATAAAAGAAACAAAATAAAAACAATTTTCGATTCTATGCAAAGAATTGAAAATCTAATCAGGATTGTCAATTCAAAATACACCATAGGCAGATCTAGGGGTGGGCCCAGGTCACCGTAAATTTTGTGATTTAATTTTTTTTTTACGTTGGAAATATTTTCAGGAACATTTGTGGCATTTAGGCTCATGTCATTAGGACCCCAAAAAAAATCTGCCACTATACACTCAAATTATCTGAACCCTTAGGAGTAAAATAAAGTTTGTTTTATTTAATGATGCAACATAATTGTTTTTTTAATCATCAGCTATTGGAGATATGGTAATTCTGACAATTTCAGAGAAACCCTGCTTCTGACATAGGCTACTCATTCCAATAAACAGCAAGGTATCTTTTATACGCACTTTCCCAAAGACACACCATACAACAGCCTTTGATGAACCAGTTCTGGACTACTGGTTGAAAAAAAAAATAGCCCAAACTGCAAATGGGTCCATCAAGAAGGATCGCTCCTATGATAGATTCAAGTGTAGACAAGATACCGCTTGAGCTGTCCCGCTCCCTCTTAACAGTATGTATTTAAATAATAAAATACAAAAAGAAAAATCACTTTCCTTAAACAAATCAAGACCAAGTCAATTTTGACTGTAAATTAAACAAAAACAACACAAACACTAAAAAGATGAAACACAAGCATAGACATTTCAATAATAAAAGAATATAAAAAATAAATAACTTCTATTAAAGCCTAGACGATAAGACGAGGTTCGACTGTCAATTCAAAACGTCTACAAAAAGACGTGAAAATGCAGTGAAGCACAGAGGAATCAATAACGTATTACAGATAATTACAATGCTGTGCAATAACAATGCTGGCCGGTTTCAACAGCCCACCAACTACTTGAGAGCTTTGCACAGCCTAAAGCAACATAGCTCCTCAAACATGCCTTAAACCACAGTACTAAAACCACCACCCGCCTGTCAGTTACTTATTCCACATCACAAAAAACCCTACCTGATCGGATTTCACTTCGCTTCCACGCAGAAAAAAAACGAAAGGTATTCTGACAAACAAACAAGCAATGTGTTAGATGAGTTTGTCCTTATGGCGCAACTCAACCTGCGAGAACGACATTAATAACACGGGTCTTCTATTGATTTTAGCAAAATAACTTTGAATCCAGTGCTATGGAGCATGGAAGTGTTCTCACATAAATAGTACAGGAATCAACTCAATTATTTACACTCACATACATGGCTTGCAGCTAATTACTGTGAAAAGAGGTCTTATCTAAAGGAAACTAAGGGACCAGTATCAAATTCGGTCATCACGAGTTCCTGCTTTGTTAAGAGTCTGCATCCTATTTGTTAGGATATGAATCATCACATATCTGCATTGTGAACATGTCTGCACTTTGAGTTTAATATTTACATGCAAATATTAATTGTTGGATTTTTATAAAACAGTAAAGTTTGTTTTATTTAATGACGCCACTGGAGGACATTGATTTTTATCATATCATCAGCTATTGGATGTCATAAATATTATAGTAATTTTGACATATTTCTTTTAGAGGAAACCCACTGCTGCCACATAGGATACTCTCCCCGATAAGCAGCAAGGGATCTCTTATATGTACTTTCCCATAGGCAGGATAGCACATACCACAATCTTTTTTGAACCAGTTGTGGAGCACTGGTTGGAACAGGAAATAGCACAAACTGCAGATGGGTCCACTGAGAAGGATCGATCCCATGACAGACAGCTTCAAATGTGGGAACACTACCGACTGACCCACATCCCGCTCCCTATTCACTTGGTCTCATGTTAATAAAACTGGATTTTTTATGTAGATTAAAGCACATTTATTAAATGATTGTATGCTTTAATATGGATGTTACTTTAGTTTGTATTAATATTAAGTGAAATTATAAATGACCCACAATAGCCAATAGCCACTGATGAGATAAAAAAAATCAATGTGCTCCATTGGCGTCATTAAATAACACAAACTTTACTAAGTGCATTATAACAAAGGCTTTGTTTGTGCCATCCTGTCTAGTAAAGTGCATACCGTTTCCCATATTATTAATGAAATGGAAGTCCAATGACAGACACCCCAACACATTGTTTAATCAGTGGCCATTAAGTGTCACACGTGCTATTTATAACTTATCATCTTCAGAAAAAGCCTGCTGCTTCATTCTGTGATAACTTTTCTCTCCTAGTCCTACTACAGTTCCTGTGTTCTAAGAATTCTATTCCCAGGAAAATGCACTTTTAATGTAATATAAGTATGAAAATAATTTAAACCAGCCAACCTATTGATGTAATAGCAGACATGTTACAAAGCCTCAAAATGTGATACGAGTAAGCTGTGAATTATTCACATTAAGTGAAATTGATCATAACCCATCAATATGCTACATAAAAATAGAGTATTGTAATGATGACTCATTCGAGTCATTGTCATAAAGTTTGTTTTATTTAACAACACCACTATAGCACATTGATTTTTATCTTATCATCAGCTATTGGACGTCATTCATATGGTCATTTTAAGACTTTTTTTTAGAGGAAACCCGTTCCTGCCACATAGGCTACTCTTTTCAATAAGCATCAAGGAGTCTTTTATAGGCACTTTTCCACAGACAGGACAGAACATACCACGACCTGTGATGAACCAGTTATGGAGCACTGGTTAGAACGGAAAATAGCCCAAACAGCAGGTGGTTCCACTAAGAAAGATCGATCCGATGACTGACTTCTTAAAAGATGGGCATGCTACCAACTGAGCTACATCCTGCTCCTCATTGTCATAATCCAGAATGATTAATTTTAATATTACATTGAAGTATGTTTTGTTTATGTCAATAATGTGTACTATAATAAATCTGTCAAGCAAATAAGAATAATGATTTCTAAAAATTAATAACACTGTAATCATGACTCATTTTCAAGAACCAAAATTGTGGCAATGGTTATTAAATTTGATATTACATTGAAACAGATTTTGTTTTATGTATGTCACTGAGAAATGTGTTTAATTTAAAGTACTATAAATTATAATATAATATCTAGTGAGTATAAGATATGATGAATTTTGATGAGCAAACACAATGATCCATACTGTAAGGAGGCATCTTTTTTTAAAATACATTTTCCATATTATTGTTTCATAATGGATTTATTGCACAGTAATTTTTGGGTTCCATACTTTCTTCAATTTTTATAGCTACTGGGAAACCTAATAATAGTACTAGTACATTTAAAAACAGCAAAATAAAATTAAGATATTTAAAAACATCTTTTATCAGTACATTTCAGCAAGGTAACTGATATATATTAACCTTCATGACTAACATTAAGCCATATCAATGAATATAAACAATAAATTATTAATGTATTCATCAATTGTTACCATTTTGAAATTGAATAATAAAGTTACATAAATGTGTATACCAAACTGTAGTATATTCAACATATTAACAATGTAAGAGCACAGCTGTAACATAACCAACCAGCAAACCATTTAAATCCATCTTTACCTCGTGCTAATCCCAGATTAAAATCTTCAGTCAGGACGGACCCCATAACAATTCCTTGCATGTATATAAATACATCATAATTAACTTACCATGCAGTGTGACACCTCATTTTAATCACAAATTTTACATGAATGCAAAACCTTGATATAATATTAAAGTTCCTAATATCTATTATCATGAAACATATTTAAAGGTAAATGAATCTATGTGTGTTATTACATCTTTAGCTCATATGAAGTGTAACAGATTTAAATTAAAAGCAATACAAACATTCAAACCTCAAGTCAGTCTATTATTTCATGCAGTGTGCTACCTCCTTCACTCAAGCAAAGCAAGCTGATGACAACTTTATGATCTGTTATGCTTAGATAGCTTACAATTCAACTGTTTGAGTTAATAAAACTTGTGTGTTTCTACGCTTTATTGAAGCTCCTAGATACACCTGAGCTGTGTACATTCCTGGTACATGAAATACCGTTGTCTTGACACATCCCCTGCCATAAACACAACCATGAAAATACTTCACCAGGGTCCCGAGCTGGGCTTGTTGATCACAGCATGTCCCGGGGTATTACTTCAAGTGCTGTTTGTCGCAGGTGAGTTAACGAGAGGTAGATCACACCTGAGTGGTACCTGTTACTTGTCCAATGAGAAGATTAGTCAAGGTATATGTAGAGATAAATGATCTGTCAAACTCTAGCTCCTATTATAAGTATTAAAGTTTCGGGTAATTGCTATTTAAAATGTTAAAGCTTTTTTAATCCAATAATAAAACAAAAACAACATCTTTACCAGATTTACTAAAATTAATGTCAAAATAAAATATTTATAATTACCTAAAAAGAAGAAGTTAAAAATTTTGTTTGTAAAAAGTAAAGTTTGTTTTATTTAACAATGCCACTAGAGCACATTGATTTTTATCTTGTCAGTAGCTATTGGGCTTCATTCATATAGTCATTTTGACACATTTTAGAGGAAACCCTCTACCACCACTTAGGCTACTCTTTTTGATAAGCAGCAAGGAATCTTTTATATGCATTTTCCAATAGACAAGACATACCACAGCCTTTGTTGAACGAGATGTGGAGCACTAGTTGGAATAGAAAATAGCCCAAACTGTAGATGGGTCCACTGATAATGATCGATTCCATGATGACAGACCACTTCAGACGGCACGCTACCGACTGAGCTACATCCCACTCAATATGGTTTGTAGATTTTTATTTATTTTGTTTTGCTATCTACCATTACCAATTTTTAGACATTGATTGAAAGGACAACAAACAATTCTTAAATATCAAATATTATAAACATAGATTAGGGTCTGATGCTGGGTAAAACATAATTTTGTATTGGCCAATCCATAATATAATAATTTTTTTTACAAATTTGATGAAACAACTTAAAAGTGGGAGTCTGGTTTTTTTTAATAGTTAACCATTTAGAATATATTTTGTACGTTTGTTTGATGTGCACCACTCTCCTTTCTTCTGAAGCAACGATCAGCTATTCCATATTTAGGTCACGTGAATAACACTACAACTTAGCGATGGCAGACAGCTGGCAATTCACCAAGCCGATTTATAGTGTATTTTGCGTGGTCTAATTACGGTACAGCAAATCGTTGCATCAGAAGAATGGAGCATGGTGTGCATCAAACAAACATACAAGATATATTCTAAATGGTTAAATATTTAAAATAAACACAGAGACTGCCACTTTAAAACATTGACAAGTTTTGTAGAACACACCTTATGTAAAAATCTAAAATACTCTGATAACAGGTCAACATTTTAAACTGATTGTAAGGCCCTGTATCCATAGAATGTTCCCTTGTGGTGTGTTCACTTGTTCCGTGTTCCCTTGTAATGAACCACACGGATAATAAACCTTTGGTTTTTTAGTGACCATTCCCAGGGGTTGAATTGACTGAGTGAATATTTAGTTTAATATCGCCGTTAGAATATTTCACCCATTTGTCAATTTAATGACATAATATTAAAAATATAGCATGAAAAGCATGCCAAAAATTGCATTTAAAACCAAGAATATAAATTTTAACACTTTAACAGCAATTTAAAAATGTTCATAGAGTCAGTTCTCTTTTAAAAAAGATAAAGATTTTTCCACCACGAACCAGAGTAAATAAATGTTTAAGGTTTGGTGAGGAATAGAACATCAAGCACCGGTTTGAAATATGCTTGACTGTGATATCTTCGTCACAACCAATACACCTAGTCCTATCCTTGCCCCTTAAAATATATGAATGGGTATAAAGTGTGTGCCCAATTCGACATCGTCGCATGACTATTTCATCCTGACGACAATATACATCAGCTAACGGTGTTAATCATATGATTTTATATACGTGCTAATAGTATGCATGGTATCGCTATATGGAATTTTCATGAATGAAACATCATAAGTATGTGCAAACTTAGCTGCAGAATCTGCTAAAGTATTTCCCTAACTCTATTAAAGTAAATTTTGTTTTGTTTAACGACGCCACTGGAACACATCGATTTTTATCTTATTGGTTATTGGACGTCATTCATATGGTAATTTTGACATACTTTTTAGAAGGGAACCAGCTGCTGCCACATAGGCTACTCTTTTCAATAAGCAACAAGGGATCTTTTATATGCACTTTTCCATAGACAGAACTGTACATACCATGGCCTTTGATGAACCATTTGTGGAGCACTGGTTGGAACGGAAAATAGCCTTTGCAGCGGTCGATAATCTGATCGATCCTTCTCAGTGGACCCAGCTGCAGATGACCAACCGTATCAAAGGCGGGGACGCTATCGACTGAGCTACATCTTGCTCCAAACATCATAAGTATGTGCAGACTTAGCTGCAGAATCTGCTAAAGTATTTCCCTACCTCTAGTTTTAGGTCTGCTTACTGCTTGTTGTGGTGGTAATGGGGGCGGTGGTGGAGGCGATGCTCGTTCTTGCTTCACCACCACTGTAGTAGCACAGCCGTACACTGCCAATGTGATAGTACTGTACCATCCTTTAACAATCAAACCATCAGTGGCAATCTAAAATAAATAATAAAAACAGTGTTATAATGGTAAGAAAAGTTTGTTTTATTTAGCAACGCCACTAGAGCACATTGATTTTTATCTTATCAGAAGCTATTGGACATCAAACATATGGTCATTTTTGACACATTTCTTTAGATGAAACCCACTGCTGCCACATTGGCTACTCTTTCCGATAAGCAGCTAGGGATATTTTATATGCATTTTCCCAGACAGGACAGCACAGACCACGGCCTTTGATGAACCAGTTGTGGAGCACTGTTTGGAATAAAAAAATAGCCAAAACTGCAGATGGGTCCACTGAGAAGGATTGATCTGACCGGCTATTGGACGTCATTCATATGTTGATTCAGATACATTTCTTTTAAAGAAAACCCTGTTTAGCATCAAGGTGAAGCACTTTGCCTACAATGGCAATTTATAAAAAACCAGTAGCAATTGGTTATACTAATTTTTGTGCTTACATCCAATTAAGGCTCAAGCGTGCACAACAAGCACAAGATATAATATTGAAATAAAAGAAACATATACAGAAAAAAAGTAAAATTTGTTTTGTTTAACGACGCCACTGAAACACATTGATTTTTATCTTATCATCGGTTATTGGACACACATTTTTAGAAGGAAACCCGCTGCCGCCACACTAATGCGGCTACTCTTTTTTCGATAAGAAGCAAGGGATCTTTTATATGCACTTTTCAATAGACAGAACAGTACATACCACAGACTTTAATGAACCAGTTGTGGG
>JAUTWP010150263.1:0-11208 GCA_033042655.1 Cyathermia naticoides
ATATGCACTTTCCTATAAACAGGACAATAAATAGTACGGCCTTTGATTATCCTGTGGTGGACCACTGGTTGCAATGTATCATGTATATATATATATATATAAATGAATGAATAAATGGATTAAGGAATTTTTAAACAGGTGTCCCAAAATTCTTTTAAAGATATTTACTATTGGAAGAGAAAAGGGGTCCAAAATATGATATAATAATAATGGTGAGGGGTGAATTAGTGGGCAAAGGGACACATGCAAAAATAATGCGCCACATAGGCCTCTAGGGAGCCATATAAAGTACTGGTTAAAGTAGCGTATGGATTAACCGAGTGTGTCATTTTGAATCGCCTATTATAAATACACACAACCTTGTTGAACATTAGTTTACAATTGTTGTTTATAATTACTGTCATGGCAACGACGTGAACTCCGCGACACGTTAATTATGTTCTGTATGAACTGCATTTAATAAATGTCAATATTTTTATAACATGATTACTTCGTCTTTCTTTCATCTGTATTAACTAAGAATTGTATTTATACGCCCGTCATTGAGCGGTAAACCGGTTTTATTTATGCGCCGTTCAGTTGTATATTTTATCTCGTCATGGTTGAATACATTTTCGAAGTTTAACATTTTAAATTCCTGTGTATGTATGTGTGTGTATGTGTGTATGTGTGTTTGTTTGTGTATGTGTGTGTTTGTTTGTGTGTGTTTTGGAATGTGTGTGTACGTGTGTTTGTGTGTGTATGTGTGTATGTGTGTATGTGTGTATGTGTGTATGTGGTTGTGTGTGTTTGTATGTATGTATGTGTGTGTGTGTGTGTGTGTGTGTGTGTGTGTGTGTGTGTGTGTGTGTGTGTGTGTGTGTGTGTGTGTGTGTGTGTATGTGTTTGTGTGTGTGTATGTTTATGTATATATATGTGTATGTATGTGTGTGCATATATTATATACATTGTTATAACGTAACTTTAATAACAGCATGATTTCTATGAAAAACTTAACATTTAACCCCTCATGTCAACAATAAACATCTTATTTAGATATAAGGTAATTAAAGGATCTGGTTAAAAACATACATGGATACGTATTAACAATGTCTGAAATTTGATACTGCGCAATATTTGAAATTTTTCTGCTTTAAAGATAATTCTTCAAAATAAGTTCAATTAATTTTTTTTTTTATTAAACATCGCCACTAGAACACATTGCTTTTTAATCATCAGTTATTGGACATCAAACATATAGCCATTCTGACATTAAAGTTTGTTTTATTTAATGGCACCACTAGACCACATTGATTGCTTTTTAATCATCGGCTATTGAATGTCAAACAAAATGGCCATTCTAACCGTTTCAGTAAAGTTTCATTTAACGACACCACTAAAGTACATTGTTTTTTAATCATCAGCTATTGAATGTCAAACATTGTTACCACATAGGCTACTCTTTCCAATAAGCAACAAGGGGTCTTTTATATGCACTTTCCCACAGAGGACAGCCTATGTAGACAAGGTTAAATTACAAACCACAAAACATTTTTTTGTAATTTAAATAATTATAAATCTTTTAAAAGTTCCATTACTTAATTTGAACAGTATATTTTATGATTTATTTGTACAATTTTATTAATATACACATACAGATATATTAACAAATAATATTTGATAACAAAATTAATGATTGAAAAAAACTGTTTCAAAATCCCAGTTAAAATGACATCATTGGCTAAAAATCAATTACAATAATGAAAACGTGACATCTTTATTAGTAAGTAAAACCGGTTAAAAAACTAACCCTAGAAATAAATGCATCATCAAGGATAAATAAATTTTCTATCAAAGTGTGACTACAAGTACAAATAAATTTGGTTTTATTTTTATTGTAAATCGTAAATGACAAAACAATGGTATAAAAGATGATAGAAGAGGATATAAAATAGATAGTAAAATGTTGGTACAGCGGATGGGGTTCTGACCGTTCATGCTTGCGGTCTAGTTCTTTCAATATGGAGTTCATGAAATACTTTTTTATCTTTTTATTTGACGTCACTAGAGCACATTGATTTTTATCTTATCAGTGGCTATTGGATGTCAGATAAAAATACTTACACTTCAGATAGGTTAATAATAGATATTTTTATCTGAAGTCAATATAACAGACCAATTAAAAATAGCCATGTGCTTTAACACTTATTTAGTGATGTAAGCATGGAAAAAAAACCCAGTCCAAAATAGCCATAAAAATGGATATTGATATTTTGGCTAAAACAGGAAAAGTAGCAACATGTTTTATAGTAGAGTCAAAATAAGTGAAAAAGAGGCTTAACCCTAAAAAAAATTGAAATAATTTTTTTTCTTGTGTTTTCTTGTACTATCAAGTCTGCAGTTCAAAATATCAAAAGTTAACTAAAGCCTTTCGCTATGAGAAATGACATAGCACTTGATGCTATCATAGCAAACCATGTAACATTTTATCTTATATACAGTTATATAGTAGGAGCCGTCACACAGAAAACCTACAACTAGACAGTTATTTTGTTTTTAAAACCTAAATCTCAGTTATTAATAAAATTTGTGTTTTATTTAATGACACCACTAGAGCACACTGATTTTTATCTTATCGGATATTTGTCATACATACGGTAATTTAGATGTATTTCTTTTAGAGGAAACACACTACCTCATAGGCTACTCTTTCTGATAAGCAGCAAGGGATATTGTTTTTGCACTTTCCCACATACAGGACAGCAGATACCATGACCTTTGATGAACCAGTTCTGGACCACTAGTTGGAACAGAAAATAGCCAAACTGCTATTAGGGCTCTATCTGAAGTATATCTTGTAAAATGACATGTTTACATTTGATGTAAAATTTTGATCTATCATTGTTCAGTTTCTTCTAAGTAGTAGGTTTTTGCGTGTGATGGCTCAATATTGTTATTTTCCATTAATTTTTGTCACAAACTTAACAACTAACATTGTGTTAACAGTTTATAGCTGCCGGAGGTTTTCAAACTTAAGTATCTGTGACCATAGTAGAATATATGCACAACAATAACCAACAACAAACTTGTAATGCCCTTAATAACAAGGGGAACAACTCTCATCTACTCTACCTTATTTCAGTAAAACCAGCCAGGGGGAGGGAAGTCAAGTGAAGTTTGTTTTATTTAACATGCCACTAGAAGGCCTTTTATTAATATTATAAGATTATTGATATTGTAAACACAATATTAATACAATGGACTGTCTAACTCTAACATCCACGGGACCTAGTAAAATGGTTTTCAGTTATGGTAGACAGTTAACAGAAAATCAGCGGAGTAATTTAGTTTGGCAATGTGGAAATTGTTATGGTTATTGGCACACTTGGAATTAAATACACAGATTTCTTGTCTGAAAGTAAATGGGAGAAAATAAAAACCAAATGCAGAATAGAGAGTAAAAATGGAGTTAAGTTTTATTTAGTGTCACTAGAGCACATTGCTTTTTTTTATCTCATCAATAGCTAATGGACATCAAACATGATAATTCTGATAATTTTCTTTAGAAAAAAACCTGCTGCTGCTACATAAGCTACTTTTTCCGATAAACAGTAAGGGATCTTTTATATGCACTTTTCCAGACAGCACATACCACAACCTTTAATGAATCAGTTGTGTGCCTCTGGTTGGAACGGAAAATAATGATTTTATTCAACAATTTAGAGCAAACAAAATGACAAGTATCTTTATGAACCAATTTGGCTGAGTATATAAAAAAAACCATGACAGCCCAAAATAGAATTTCTGACAATCACATTTTAGGGTTAGTACAGACTGGAATAAAACTAGTGAAACCTCTCTAAACCTCTGCCAATGATGATGTAAGTCTAAATGATGATTATAGTAACCATGGAAACAATTGACATGATGAGGGTTAAATGAAACAAAATGAAACGTTCAAACATTTTCAAATATAGTCAGACATTTGTATTTTACAAACATTGCATATGAAGTCCAGTTTGAGAAACATTATTAAAGAGGCATTATCAAAGTCGACATTTAAATTTTAAGCTATTTCTGTTATAAATATATTAAAACAAATGGTACAAACTTTATTATTCCAACTTCAGGGCTTTCAAATTAAGACGGTGGGTGGCGGGATCTCCAGCTCCTGTGGCTCCTGCACCGGCTACTTTTCACTCCATAGCCAGAAATAGTAACATGAATTTTTTTTTGTGACAGTATTTACAAGATAGCAAAGCATTATGATACCTGCTACTTTAACCTAATCACTCCCCACAATTTTTTTATTTGAAAGTCCTGTATATACATGTTTTTGTGACAGTATTTACATGAGGCCAAAGCATTAAGATGCCTGCTACTTTAACCTAATCCCTCTCCACCCAAAAACAATTTGAAAGCTTGAATATGCATGTTTTTGTGACAGTATTTACAAGATACCAAAGCATTATGATGCCTGCTACTTTAATCTAATCACTCTCTAATCAAAAACAATTTGAAAGCACTGCCTTATTAATAAAAAAATCTAATATCTGTGGTTAATGCTGTTAAAATAATATCAATGGTTTGAGAATGGATACAATAATTAGTGACCCTTGATTATTAAGAGAATTTCCTTTGTGGGTGAAAATAACATTTGAAATAAGAAATCTTGTTAAAATAATGCCACATTTCTTTGAAATAACTCCATAGAAAGATAATCTTAATGGTAATTTTGCTGTCAACATGATAAAAATTCATAACTATATGCAATACATTTTCTTTTCTTTAGAAAATTTACAAAATTTTACAAAAATGTAATGCAGAATCGAAATACTGTGGAATTGCTGACACAGTGTTTAATTTTTAGGTTGATCAACTTTGACAATGCCTCTTTAAGAAGTGCTATTTGAATAAATACATGTATGTAGTTTTATAACATTGTGATAAAACAATACAATGAACACTTGGTAATAAAGCACAGTAAAAAATCTTAGATTAAATATTTCAACATTTGAGGGTTAATTTTTTTTTATAATTTTTTTTATGTAACAAATTAAATATTTTCCAATATTCACTTTTGTGAACATCTTCAATCTGGTTGTCTCCCTTGCTTTGTAACTCTTGACTTTGTTGCAGGCTTCTTTAAATTGCAAGAATCCATTTTAGACATATATATATATATATATTTAAGAATCCACAATGCAGTTCCTTTTCTACTCAAGGATTTATTTTCATTTTTCTTTACTATATAAAAAAATGAAATCGAAAATAGTTTTAAAAGCGTCTAAAATGTGTTTTTCTTGCGAAAAACAAATCACTAATTAACAAGTCGTGAATCACTGCAGAGTCATGTGACCAATCACAACCAATGAGACACTGAGGTATTGAGCAGGCCATTATTGTTGATGTGTATGTAAATTCCTCCTTTACTCAAAGAGCACCACCTTCCTGCAGAGAATAAGATATGTCTGTAGGTCTATGAAACAGCAGTTGAATTATTCATTCAAGACCACAAGGCATCCACACATTATATTAAAATTTGCATAAAACAAACTTAAAAAAAACATCTGCGACACCGGACACCATCGCTAAGAAGGCGTCTCCGATAAAGTGTCGGAGCTATTTTTGAGCACTGAATAAACGTCATCAACACGCGACAAACATTCAAACAGCGGCAGAAGCTCTAGCAGTTCTTTATCAGACATATCATCAAACCAAGATGAGACTGGCACCTGAAACAAAAATAGTAAATTAAAGTTGGTTTTATTTAAGGAAAAATAAAGTTCGTTTTATTTAACAAAAAGTAAAGTTGGTTTTATTTAATGAGGCCAATTTTACTAGAGCCAATAATGAATTGACGAAACTGGCACCTGAAACAAAAATAGTAAAAATATTAAATTAAAGTTTGATTTATTTAACAAAAAGTAGTTTGTTTTATTTAAAGTGGCAGTGTCTGTTTTAAAAAAAATATTTAACCATTTAGAATGTATCTTGTACGTTTGTACACCACGCTCCATTTTTCTGATACAATGATTTGCTGTATCGTAATTAGATCACGCGAAATACATTATAAATTGACGAGGAGGATTGCCAGCTGTCCGCCATCGCTTAGTCGTAGCGCTATTCATGTGAACTAAATAATTATTATGGTACAGCGGATTGTTGAGTCCAAAAAATGTTATACAGGACAGCATATACCATGGCCTTTGATGAACCAGTTGTGAAGCACAGGTTGGAACGGAAAATAGCCCAGACTGCAGATGTGTCCACTGAAAAAGATCGATCCGACGACCGACAGCTTCAAAGGCGGACATGCTACGGACTGAGCTACATCCCGCTCCTTCACAGTGTTTGATACTTTGATTGCAGAAGAAGAAGAATTGTTCTACTTACGGCGTTGTCTGGATGGAAGATGTAGGATGCGGGAGAATTATCTACTATAACCACCTGATCTAGACATCGTCCCAGTCGACTCAGATCCTAAACACAAACATTATTATTACACTATGAGAATGAGAAAATAATAACTTTTAAAAATTAATTAGACCCTTGAATTGTCAGCTTTGCCTGTTCCAATTGCTAATGTCATTAGCCTTCCGAGTTTTATTTCCATTTGATCCCAGAAAAAGAATGAAATAAGCTAATAAAATTACAGAACATGCTTACTATCAATTTTACTGCTAATAAAAAGGTATCCTATGTGGAGTGAGTGAATATTAAGTTTAACATTGCTGCGAGAATCTTTCACCCATTTGCGACGATTAAACATATATTAATTTAATGATAGAGATTAAAACAGATTGAAACATAAAAACATGCGAAAAAAGTATAATAAAAATTAAGCATATATACAGTAAATTATAATATATTAACAGTAATTTAAAAACTTCCGTAGTCAGATTTCTTTTTAAATAATTTTTGTCAGGGAACTAAGAAAAAGAATGAAATCAGCCAATAAAATTACAGAACATGCTTACTATCAATTCACAAATTAAAAGACATCTTACTGCTAATAAAAAGCCATCCTATGTGGAAGTACTCTTACCTTGACATAGTTTCCCCTATGAAAGACACAAGATTCTCTAAACAAGCGACATCTGAACACTCCCCATTTGTCCAGCAGGTCCGCTACCGGGTCTGCATACTGAAAAATGAAGTTTGTTTTATTTAAAGGGATTAGAACCGTATTTACAGGTATTAACTGATGTGTCAAAACACATAAAACAAATGTCTGTTGGCTACATCGGTTATTCACTTACCGATCTGGAAATTTGCATAATCAAACTCTACCAAGTAAGTATGATAATCGAGAAACAAAAACAAACTTAATTCAGTTTTTGAAAAGTTCGCCATTTTCTGCTAATCCGACAAGAGCCGAAAACATTACCGGTCACGTGCACAAACAGCCGCGTGACAAGTTGGCCAGATGAACATATTGGCAAACCGGCTTCAGTTTATGCATCCGCTCCGGCTTTAGCCGAATATTGCCAAAGAATCAAAAAGTAATAAGCCAATGTTTACTTTTTGATTTTTTTATATAGAAAACTTTGGTTTAACTGTACTTTGAACTTATGTAATTTGCAGAAAGTTCATGTTTTTATATACACTTTCCATAATTATAATCCTTGAAAGGAATTAAAACAACCAAAATAATACGGTTCTAGCAACTTTAACATTTCTACTACTAGTACAGCTACTGGGTCTGCATACCAAATCCAGTTATCTCCCTTGTTCACATCTCAATGGGTAGAAAGATACACTATTCCACTAATCTTTCAGTTTTCCTGTCCCGGACGCAGTGGATGGATAAAACCACATCCTCATTCAATGGAAAACCGTACTACTAAGATGGGCTAAATGGAGTGCATTTTTGCTAAAATTTTGTTTTGAATGGACTTGATTAAGAAAACATTGTTGTGTCGACGATCGATCATATGCAGACATTACAAAGTACACGAAATTAAAATAGTACGGTTTCCATTGTTGACGATAATCTGCGCCTGGGAGAAATGTTTGCTATAACAGCCTGGCTCTGTTAAACAGCATATCCCATCCTAATCTTTCAGTATTCTGTCATGAAAAGTTGCAATATAAAACAAAATAGCAAAATTCACATGAGACTATTCTGTATTCACATTTCTGGCCTCAACAATATTCCAGCTGAACAAAATCACTGAGCATTTGATCTGTACATATGAAAAAAGGTTAAAGTAACAGACACCATTATGATTTGCCATAATGTAAATACTGTAGTCATAAAAAAAACCATGCACATTTATGGCTGTTCAGTGAAAAGTAGCAGGCAGAGCAGACCCCAGTAGCTGAAGATCTCGCCGTCTGCCATTTCAATTTGTAAGCATGGTATTATCAACAATTTATTTTCAAAAAGAAATTTTAAGTTCATACTAACCTTAGCTAAACTGGCGGTGAACAAGACACACTCAAATAATTCACCCATTTTCTGTAGAAACTCATCTACGTAAGGCCTCTTTAAAACATAGACCTGAAAAACAAACAACAAATTCTTAAATTCGATCCCTGTATCGTCCAATCATTAGTTTTTGAACATCATTAGTTTCTGAACAGCCATTCTGTTTGGGATTTCTCGCGATATAAATAGAGATAAAAAGTTGCAAATTGACAGCCATACCATTTTCAATAGTCATACAAAAATTCTTCGAGTAAAACTCACATGTGTAAGTATGATATCTATATTTTGTAATCTTATGTCATTTTGCCATGTGTCTAATTGTGACACTTTTTGTAAATGCACCATCATTAAAAAGTCACCAATAACACTCAAACAAAAAAATTCAGTACTCACGAGGAAGCGTCGTCTGCTATATTTACGATCTATATTATCTGTCTACAATACCTAAGGGACGGAACTAGGTCAAATTTTTAAAAATATGGAATCCCATTCAGGGTTTACAAAAACTAATGATGCAACATTTGGCTACAGGATGTTGACAAGCTTTGTAATGATGGTCATACGTGTTACCGAGGACTGTTTTTATTTCATGGATTAAATGCTCAGTTTACAGATTAGAAAAACAATTTGAAGTATCAATTTGTATATTTCATGAAATCTGCTATCTACGTTTATCCGTTCAAAAACTAGTAATCGGGGGATATATAGTGGAGTGGATTGGAAATAATTTTAACATGCTTACATCACCAAAACAAAAACATTTACAGTATTTAGATAAAACTGTTGTGTTGATAATCTGTCAACTTTGGACTGTTATCAGATTAGTTTTGGATTATGTTGAACTTTGTATTAGTACTATTACTCAGCAGACGTATCTGATTTATTTATGTTAATGAGTGCATGTACATTAGCCCAGTTGTAGAGCATGCGACTGAGGTTCAGTAGGTCAATAAACCAGTGAACCGATTGGAATATCTGACAGTGTGTGGTATGTGCTGTCCTATATGTAGGGAAGTAAAAAGTTTGTTTTGTTTAACGACGCCACTAGAGCACATTGATTTTTATCTTATCATTGGCTATTGGACAACATTCATATGGTTATTTTGACATATTTCTTTTAGAGGAATTTCTCTGCCACCATATATGCTACTCTTTCCGATAAAAAATAGTTTGTTTTATTTAATGACGCCACTAGCATTGATTTTTAAGTTATCGGTTATTGGATGTCATTCATATGGTTATTTGGACACTTTTCTTTTAGAGGAAACCCGCAGCCACCACATAGGCTACTCTTTTCGATAAGCAGCAAAGGATCTTTTATATGCACTTTTCAACAGACAGGACAGCACATTCCATGGCCTTTGTTGAACCAGTTGTGAAGCACTGGTTGGAACGGGTAGTAGTACTAGTAGTGGATTTTCTCTCTTCTAATAATACTACTAACATTAATGTCCGTCTTGAACAGACATCTCAGGAAGCTTAGCTGTGTGCCCATGACAGCGCATTTTAACCTTAATTGGATGTAGGCATGAAAATGAGCTTACCTGATGCACTGTTCCATCTATTTCTACAGGAACAATGAAGTCTGCATTGCTTATAGGCTGAAAAACAAAAAATGTTATATAACATACAGAAATATAAAATCCATATACAGTCGAATCCTCTTAATTGCATACCTTTGGTGCACAAAGATTTTATTCATTTAACAGGATTATGCTATTAATATTATCCATTAATAGCATTTTAGGTCATTTTTATAGTTTATAGCACAAAGAAGATATAAATAATTAAATATATTAGCTTTTAATATAATTAATTTAATATGAAATATCCTTATTTTAATTCCCAGTATACTCATGAGACTCCTATCCTTTATAAATTGTTTATAATATATATGACTTCACTTTTCATAACCTAATTAAGAAAAGGTTATACTAACTAATTTAAGTTATTTGGATGGTAAAAAAATAAAGTTTGTTTTGTTTAATGATGCCACTGGAGCATATTGATTTTTATCTTATTGGACATTATTCATATGATCATTGTGACACATTTCTTATAGACGAAACCCGCTGCTGCCACATAGGCTACTCTTTCCGATAAGCAGTAAGGGATCTTTTTCATGCACTTTCCAATACAGGACAGCACATACCAGACTTTGATGAACCAGTTGTGGAACACTGGTTTGAACAGAAAATAGACCAAACTGCAGCACGATCCACCCGGAAGGATCGATCCGCTGACTGACCACTTCAAAGGCGGGCACTCTACCGACTGAGGTACATCCCGCTCCCATAGTTCATGTGTTACACTGTATGTGGAAAATTGAATAAAAGATCCCTTGCTGCTTATCAGAAAAAAGTAGCCTATATGCCAGCAGTGGCTTTCTTCAGTGAGCAATCCTCAGTGAACCCATAAATTTAGTTTGTGCTGTTTTCTGTTCCAACCAGTGATCCACAACTGGTTCATCAAAGACTGTGGTATTGGCTGTCTTGTTTGTGGTAAAATACATATAATAGACCCCATGCTGCTATAACAGCCTGGCTCTGAATGTAGATGTTAAACAACCCTATCCATAAAAAAAATTAGCCTATGTGGCAGCAGCGGGTTTCTTCTAATCATTGAAGAAACTGAATGTGCAGTCTCTAAATTTCAACCCGACTGATTTGATAAGGTATAGATAAGCATGACACTTGAAGTTATTTTGATAACAGGACACCCGATATATCCTATCCATCAAAAGTAGCCTATGTGGCAGCAGCGGGTTTCTTCTAATCATTGAAGAAACTGAATGT
>JAUTWP010150374.1:0-11207 GCA_033042655.1 Cyathermia naticoides
CGGCCTTTGTTGAACCAGTTGTGGAGCACTGGTTGGAACGGAAAATAGCCCAGACTGCAGTTGAGTCCACTGAGAAGGATCGATCCGACGACCGAACGCTTCAAGGGCGGGCGCGCTACTGTCTCGGCTACAGCCCGCTCCCTAAATGATCATGTAAGTCAGCGTACGCCGGCGAGCGAATCCAGAAGTTTAGTACATGTATAGCCATATCAGTATTGGGCAGCGATGCTGTTTTAGAACTGAGATTTATAATTTCAGCACCTTTTTCCTTTTTTGGTTCCAATTTGATATTAATGGATGGGGTCGGGGTGGGGGTGTTCTACAGTAGGGTTACAGAACTTGGAAGTTTAAACATCACAAGTCTGTGTTTTAAAATTGGACTGACCACCCACCCCTTAACCTGACCTCCAATAGTCATATTACCTAGATGTAGCCTTGCTGTCAGATAACAAAAAGAGAGAAAAGATTAATTGACACTATTAACCTGGAAGTGTGTTTTTTACCATATCAAGTGAAATAAAACTTCACCTGCTAAATCCATGAGACTTAATGTTGTATGTAAGATACGATTATCTGCTAGTTAAAGGCGTGTGTAGGCCTACCAGTGGCGGATCTAGGGGGCCCGGGGCACACCCTCACCCTAAATTTAGCGATTTTTCAATTTTTTACGTTGGAAATATTTTTGGGAACGTTTGTGGCACTTAGGCTTGTCATTGGCACCCCGCCCCAATGGAATATTTGGATCCGCCTCTGGATACGTGTAGGTCCTACACACGTGTATCTGGTATTCAGTCACATGATATGGGGAGATGCTCATGTTGTACTGGTACATTATGGGCACCTCTATGGAACGCCAAATCGGACTTTGTTGCTAATAAATATTTTTGTGTGTCCAAAATTATTAGTTGAAGCAACCTTTTTTTGTAATGCTCATTTTACCTTCGTTGATGCTAACTTTCCATTCGTTGATGGTAACATTTCATTCGTTGACAGTGGCGGATCTAGCGGGGCCCCGGTGTCCCCCCTAAATTTTGCTATTTTTTACATTGGAAATATTTTTGGGAACGTTTGTGGCACTTGTAGGCTCGTCACTGGGGCCCCTCAATTTTTTTTTTTGGATTTAGCTGCAGACATGTTTGTACGCCTAAATGAATAAAACTGATTAAAAATCAAATTTGTTTTATTTAACGACATTGACTTTTATCTTATTGTCTAAATATAGCCAACTATTTGTAAAACAAAATTCTAAATCTATCAAGATGTAGGGGCCTATAGTATGTGGCATCTGCGCAGTTGACGAATACATTTCTATAACGTGATGTCATCAAAAACGATTTTTAATTAGAATATTATTTTTATTCCCCAAAAAGAACAAATTAACATTTAAGTTTACTCATGTATATCATTATTCAGGTGACATAAAAAAATAAATAAACGTTATTAAACAAATAACGTAACTGTTACGTTATTTGTTAACGTTTTTCTTTATTTATTTGTTTATGTCACCTGAACTTGCTGAAGAATGATATACATGAAAGCGCTAGTGACAGTGTGTTCAACTCTTTATGGGTTTTTTTTAATATATATATATATTATATAAAATAAGGCTACAATAGGCCTATAACTTTTCTTGTGTTTATTTTACCTTTGAGGATTGTCATTACAGATACAACCGGATTGGCATGACGGCCTTATCGTTGATGTTTCAACATTTTGACAACTGTTGTCTTTGTGAAAACCGCATAGGCATGTCCTGCTCATCTTTAATGTCTCAACAGCTGCTATGAAGTCGTTGATAACTGTTTTCAAAACGTAGAATCCTTTCCCGCAATCACTATCACTAGATCAGCTGATGAATCCAGAATTACAAAATTTTATTAGGTAGTTAAACCCAGACCCCATTTTAACTACGCCACCGTGACGTAGGAATAATGGTATGTTACGAAATTCATTGGGATTCACATACGTCACATGATGTAACGTCATTCATCGAATTTAATAGATCTTCTAACAGTAACAGCTCTAAGCCTTAGACTTTAAAGGGGACTGTCTCAAAATTAAACAAATAACTCGCGGGGGGAGTGAGTGGGGATATTAGAGGATTATTCGTTTAGGGAAAAGTGATGAAATTTTGAGACGTCACTTATTAATCTTCATTATTTAACTTTTATTACAGGGGCGGGTCCAGTATTTTCTGTAGGGGAGCACAGATGTGATGTCGGTCCGCGAATAATTATGTGCGATGAAGGCGCACGCACGCTAGAACTGTGTGACAGGTTGAACGACTTTTCCAGAAAAAAATGAAATGAAAATGCTGTAGATACGATTTCCTGTAATCTGAGAGTAAAATATAATCTGGCAAAAGTACAAAAAAGTGCATGTCTGTCGTGATTAGGGGTGGGTGGGGGTGCGGACAATGCCCCCGTGGATCCGCCTATATGTATTACCCCCAATCTTGGACAGAATCTCTGGCTCCGTCAGAGTGTCCCAACGAGAGGTGTGCTTGAACACTTATTTAGCCTTGTGATGTAGGCCTAAGTAGGCCTACGTTAAAAAAAATCCAGTCCTGTCCTATATACATAATTATGTATTAGACAACCGAATTAATGTTTACAAATATCAGGTTAAGAAGTGGTAGGCCTACTAGAAACTTACTTTTAATCGCGTATAAATGGAAAACTAAAAGGGTAATGCAACTTATAAAATTATGTACAGTTGAGAAATCAATCAATCTTTTTTCTTTTTTTACCTCACATTTTGTATGGAGCGGGACGAAGGCCTACCTCAATCGGTAGCGTGTCCGCCTTTGAAGCGTTCGGTCGTCGGATCGATCCTTCTCAGCGGACTCATTTGCAGTTTAGGCTATTTTCCGGAGACGGGAGGAGGGATTAATTAAGATTAAGAATTATATGTTTAACGACAATCCTGTATAAACAAATAAAATAGTGTTTTGGATGTCATTCAGTGGTTAAACATAATTAAGGATTATTTTAAAATAAAGCAGTTCCAAAAGCCTGATTTACAATAATTTAATAAATAAACAATAAATATGCAGATTTTGTTATTCAATTGAAATTATTTATTTTATATCTAGGTCTATGAATTATAATTACAAAATTTAATAGCAATAGTAGAAACATACTTTACTACGACTACCAGTGGCGGATCCAGAAATTCCATTTTGGGGGCACTGACAAGCCTAAGTGCTACAAACGTGCCTGGTTGCCTGTCCCCTAGATCCGCCACTGACTACAGAATCATACTGATGATCATCATGAGAGATAACTCTTCACGATACATGTTGAAAATAGGATTGCGTCCCTTGGTAATACTAGTCGTTCAAGGGCAGAACACTCTAGTTATTGTCAGGAACAAAAACAAATTAATTTGTCAGTATGACTTGACATAAATTTGTTATTGCTAGTTCTAGAGATGTTGCATTAGATGGCATTTTATTTCATCATATAAAACATTCAGGTAAAGTAATAATAAATGTCTTATCGCAAATAGAGCCTTATCCTTCGTGTAAAGATGTTTTTTCTCTCAAAATACTGACATGATCATGATGATATTGATTAGATGATGGCCATGCTTGTTTAACTTTAAACTTCTTCTTGTTAATGAATTGAATTGATGATTTGATGGTAAATTGGTGCTGACATACTTTATTGGAAACGAGCATCGCATGTTTGAATATTAAAATTAAGTAAAACTGACATAAATCATCCATGCATGACGTCGCCGGTAAGCCAATCTTAACGATCACTGCTGCAAGTTGAACTTGAAACAATCACTGTCTTTGTTCTAACAATAATACGTGTAACTGTAAGTAATGCTTATCTTTCAATCATAATGGTCTTCTTCGATTGTTTGCGTTTAGCAGTTTAATAGTGAATATTTGCCAAGTAACTGGTGGCGAGGGAGTGAACGTGACAGTTTTAAAAAACGTGACCTTTTAAACAAAAGTGCCGAGTATAAAAAAAAAAAAACAATAAATAAAAAATGTTTTAAGCTTTTTTTTCAATTCTTACAATTTAATTGATGTAGTTTTATTAAATATTTGAAGATTTAATATATTTTGAAGACATTGGTTGGTTGTTATACAGGATAGCACAAACCATGGCCTTTGTTAAACCACTGGTCGGTGCAAGGGAAACACCTGCTCATTGAGCCTTGTCGAACACTCACTCTGGGTTGGAGTCGGTACCGAGATTAAAAATCCCATGCCTCGACTGAGAGATTCTATCTCAGTACCTACCAGTAAGTCCAATAGCTTAACCACTCGGTTTGAAGACTTTTTTTAAAATATTGTTAAGTAGCAGTGGTAGATCCAGAAATTCCATTTAAAGGGGGCCGCCCAATGATGAGCCTAAGTGCCACAAACATTCCTGAAAATATTTCCAATGTAAAAAATAGCAAAATTTAGGGGGTGGGTGGGTGCCGGTCACTAGGGTCCCCTGCTAGGTCCGCCACTGAGTAGTACTAGTGGAAGTAGTCCTAATGACAGATCGAAATGGGCTCTAGAGGAACACCCCATCCCACCCCTCTAATTTGTGTTCCTATAGTTAAAATGTTATTATATTTAAAAAGAAATACCACTTATCTTCAAAGATATAAATGAAAAATAAAAAATGAAAAAAAATGAAACAATGTTTTAGTGTCAGACACAGTCGGTGAAATGAGAACAATGTGATACATCAGGTGTTTACAAGTATTTTATTGTTTACACACTAATTTGGTAATTTCTCATTCCCCTAAACCAATTTTCTAGATTCGTTACTGAGGCCTACTTTTGATAAAAAAAATTGCATTATGTAACAATAATTTAAAAAATAAATGGCCCACTGCTCCCTTTCCTTTTTAATTCCATCCTGTATCTTTCCCATTCTGGCAGCTCCTCCTCTTTCAACTCCTTTTGCTGTCCATCCGTGACAGGTGCTTGTCTCTTGTGGACATATAATAATTATTTGAATGGCCCCTCAACAAGTTTTTTCATGATGGTCCCCTTAATTTTAAAACAGAAATTGGAGGTTCGTTTTATTATAAAATATTTTCTATGTAAACCTTTTTGTAACATAGAAACCAGACTAATGATTTTATTTTTATTTTAGGTTGTCCACCAGTAAAAACATTTGGCAATCAGAATGCAGTTTTGTGATAACAGCTCGAGTTGGGAGAATCTGTGGCACGCAGGTGGTATCAACAGATGTTTCTTGGACACCGTTACTTCAGCAATTCTGTTGTTTTTCATTCTTCTATGTGGTTCTACCCAGTGTGTAATATTTGGCCGTTACTCACTGCGGGTTGATGAGAAGCACATAAAACTGACTTTTGGCTATGTCGTGCAGCTCATCGTCAGCTACTCTCTGTTCGTGGAAGCGTTACTGCGCATGATTCTTCAAAACACGTCTTGTGAACAACCCGGCCTCTATGGCTTCCAGATCTTTAATGCTATGATCATGATGGTCGCTTGGATGTTTTCCATTCGCCTCATTTCACTTGAGCGTCATAATGCTCTGCCTTCAGCACGTACCCGTGGACACGGCTTAGTGCTATTAATGTTTTGGTGCCTGGCATTCGTGCGAGAGAACCTGGCATTTATCTCTTGGTGGAGTCATTCTTGGTGGTGGTTTTTAGACAGGTAAACAAATTAAAGTCTGTTTAAAAAATTTTTTTTAACCATTTAGAATATATCTTGTATGTTTGTTTGATGCGCTTCACGCTCCATTCATCAGACGCAACAATTTGCTGTATCTAAATTAGATCACGTGAAATACACTATATATCCCCGAGGAAGGTCGCCACCCATCTGCCATCGCTATGTCGTAGCGCTAAACGCGTGACCTAAATACGGTACACTGGTATCGTTGCATCAGAAAAATGGACCGTGGTTCACATCAAACAAACGTAGAAGATATATTCTAAATGGTTAAAAAAAAATTTTAAACAGACACTGCCACTTTAATTTTTACATATATAAATTTACTTTTTGTGTTAGGAAAGTGAATAATAATTTATTTTGGGAAGAATTTAACTAAAATAAAGAGATTTTTTTAAAAATTTCTAATGTTAAGAGAAAAAAGTTGCACATCAAACAAACGTACAAGATATATTCTAAATGGTTAAATATTTTTTAAAAAACAGACATTGCCACTTTAAATGTATGTATGCAAAATTGTCAATACAAACACAAAATATAATATGCCTACTATCAAATTCTTCAATATAAAAAACCCAACAAAATTAACCTCAAACTTTCCTGTCCCTGATACCATGGATGGATAAAACCATAAAATGCACCTGGGAGAGGCATCTGCTATAACAGCCTGGCTCTGAACGTGGACGTAAAACAATTTATCCTATCCTAACCTCAAACTACAAACTCTTAATTAACACAAAATTAAAACAAATTCATGGAACTTCAATTAACATAAAAGTAACTCAAAATTTGTCATCAAACAAAAAGTTATTTACTAATAACTTCAATAAACACAAAAGTAACACAAATTTAGAGTGAAGAGCCTAACAGGTTCCCGATATAAACAAAAGTAACACAAATTCAGTCAAATAGAAAACCATGGAACTGTGGACTACAAATGTAGAGATGAATTTAACAGATTCACAATAGTATTATAAACAAAAGTAACACAAATTTAATCAAACACAAAAGTTATTTACATAAAACCATGGAACTGTCAACTACACATATAGAGAGAAGAATCTAACAGGTTCTCGATATAAACAAAAGTTATTTTCATAAAACCATGGAACTGTCGACTACACATATAGAGAGAAGAATCTAACAGGTTCCCGATATAAACAAAAGTTATTTTCATAAAACCATGGAACCGTCGACTACAAACAGAGAGACGAATCTAACAGGTTTGCGATATAGCCGGACACTTGTAACAAAGTTAAGCGATTTTAATAAATCTATGATGAATCTAACAGGTTCAAGATATAAACAAAAATAACACAAATTCAGTCAAACAAAAGTTATTTACATAAAACCATGGAACTCTGGACTACAAATAGAGTGATGAATTTAATAGATTCCCGATATATACAAAATTAACACAAATTTAGTCAAACATAAAACCAAGGAACTGTCGACTACAATCGTAGAGAGATAAATCTAACAAGTTCCCAATATAAACAAAAGTTATTTACATAAAACCATGGAACCGTCGACTACAAACACATAGTGAAGAATCTAACAGGTTCCCGATATAGCCGGACACTTGTAACAAAGTTAAGTGACTTCAATAAATCTCTGACCAGAAGAAACTCACATTTACCCAGCGTCCAGCTTCTGATGGTCAATACTAATGTCCAGCTCCTCATGGTCAATATAGATAGCCATCACGCAGGCAATCATACATCAATGAAATCTCACCAGTCAATGAGATATCCCAAGTGTGAGCAAATCTTCAATGGCATCCCATAAATAGGCCTCCCTCAGATGCACTAAAAGCATCAGTAAATCTAGTGGGTGTTTCAGTCAATGCTAAATGTTTATTCTTCCCGCTACCAATGTTGAGATGGATGTAGCTCAGTTGGTAGCATGTCAGCCTGACGTGCTTGCACTTTTTGTGATGTAAGCACGTTAAAAATATTTCCAGTCCAGTGTTAGCCTGTAAAGCGGTCATTCATCGGATCGATCCTTCTCAGTGGACCCAGCTGCAGTTTGGACTATTTTTTATTTCAACCAGTGCTTCACAAGTGGTTCATCAAAGGCTGTTGTATGTGCTGTCCTGTCTGTGGGAAAGTGCATATAAAAGATCCCTTGCTGCTTATTGAAAACAGTAGCCTATTACACAAAACAAACTTTACTTTCTTGCTACCAATGTTATCATCAGTCATACTGCCCACTCAATGAAAGATAGTACATACCATAGCCCTTGTCAAACTAGTTACAGAACCATTGGTCACAAATCTTCAATGGCAAGTCCCATAAATATGCTTCCTTTAGAGGCACTAAAAGCTTCTATAAATGTGGGAGTTTCAGTCAATGTTAAAAGTTTAAACATCCTTTAAGAAAGTTTGTAAGAGGTATTAAGAGTATTATATCTTCATCATAAATGATTATAGACTTTTGTAATTAACTTATTGGGCCGAATTTACGAAGCCTGTTTTGGTTAAACGCATTGTAAATGTATGTAGTTACACGCGTGTAAGAGAAAAACATGCTTCGTAATTTCGGACCATTAAGTTTAGTATTAATTTTTATACAAATTGTTATAGTTATATATAGCATAATCCTTATAAATACCAAAAAACAAACAAAAAATAAGAAAAAGCACAAAAAAAAGAGAAAAGCACAAACAAACACAATTTTTTTTTTCATAATTGAATAATGTCATATCAATAATCCCATTTTAAAAATAAGAAAAAAGCTAAAAACTGATAATGCCACTTTAATTGGATATAATATTCTACGTATACTAAGAATAGTAAGATAAATCCTAATACTTTCCATTACAATACACCAATCTTAAATGATTATAGACTTTTGTAATTAACTTATTAAGCTTAACATTCATTTTTTAATACATTTATACAAACTGTTAGTTATATATATAACATAATCCTTATAAATACAAAAATAAAACCCACAAAAAAGAACGAAAAAGCACAAAAAAAACGACTACAAAAACAAAATTCATAATTGCATAATGTCATATCAATAATCCCATTTTAAAAACAAGAAAAAAAGCTAAAAAACCCATAATGCCATTTTAATTGGATATAATATTATATGTATATGAGAATACTAAAATAAATCCTATTACTTTCACGAATACACCAATCTTAGATTATAAATAATATATTTATTTCCGTGCTTACATCGAATTAAGGTTCAAGCACGCTGTCATGGGCACACAGCTCAGCTTCCTGAGTTGTCTGTCCAGTACAGATATTAATGTTAGTAGAAGATAGGAAACCCGCTACCTTTTTCCATAAGCAGCAAAGGATCTTTTATATATACTTTCCCATAGAAAGGATAGCACAAACCATGGCATTTGTTACACCAGTTATGAAACCACTGGCAGGTGTAAGTGGAAACACATTCCAATTGAGCCTTGCAGAGCACTAACTTTGGGTTGGAGTCGGTACATAGATTAAAAATCCCATGCCTCGACTGATAGATTCGATCTCATACCTACCAGCCTTAAGTCTGATAGCTTAAACAATCATAGATTGAATTCAACAAGGGTATTACAGTGTAAATTTGTTCCTATAGAATATAAACACATGTGGTTATCTCCCTTGCCTACTTGATAAACATGGTGTTGGGATACGGTAGAATGAAGACATGGGTTATTCACACTAATTCCTTCCTTACAGGAATAACCAATGGAAGGAAATTCCATTTCCTGATTGAAGGCAATGTAAAGGTTGCAAACAGGTTGCAATTAAATGGTTAATGGCTTGTAATTTATTTATCCCTTAGACTTTGGTATGGAATTTGTAACCTATCCACCTGTGAAGTGGTCGGTCGGCCGATCGATCCTTCTCAGTGGAACAATTTGAAGTTTGGGCTATTTTCTGGACAAAGGCTGTGGTATGTTCAGTCCTGTCTGTGGGAAAGGGCATATAAAAGACCCTTTATAGAAAGTTTTCCATCCTGGGTTTAGTGTCCAGCATTGTTGGACACTGTTTCCAGGAGGGCGTGCATGAACACTTATTTAGTAATGTAAGCACATAAAATAAAAATTCCAGTCCTACCCATAGGAAAGAGTAGCCTATGTGGGAAAAGCAGGTTTCCTATAAAACAATATCAGAATGACCATATGTTTGACTTTCAATAGCCAGTGGTTAAACAATCAATGTGCTTTAGTGGTGTTGTTAAATAAAACAAACGTTACTAGTATGGAATTGATGCAGATTCTGTTGCTTTAAATGTCAGCCACCTACAGTTTGGGTTGTTTTCCGTTCCAACCAGTGCCCCACAACTGGTTCAACAATGGCTGTGGTATGTGCTGCCCTGTCTGTGGGGAAGTGCATATAAAAGATCTCTTGCTGCTTATTGAAAAGAGTAGCCTATGTGGCAGCAGCGGGTTTCCTCTAACGAAATGTGTAAAAATTACCATATGTATGACATCCAATAGCCGCTGATAAGATAAAAATCAATGTGCTCCAGTGGCGTCGTTAAATAAAACAAACTTTTTTAAAATGTCAGGTCATTGCCAATGTTATTCTTGGGTAGCAGCCAGTTTACTGTGTACCTAACAAAGTTCATTGAACAAATTATTAGTGGCATTCCCTAGTTTTTAAACAGATTAGAGTTTATTTAGTAACATTCAACAAACAAATTCTTAAAGGTACTTTTCCATGTTTTTAAATAGATTAAATTTACTTAGCAACATTTAATGAACAAATTCTTAAAGGTACTTTTCCATGTTTTTAAATAGATTAAATTTACTAGGTAATATTTAATAAACAAATTCTTAAAGGTACTTTTCCATGTTTTAAAAATATTTCATAATTACCAACCAAAGTTTAATAAACAAATTAATAAAGGTACTTTTCTAAGTTTTAAAAATATTTCATAATTACCTACCAAAGTTTAATGAACAAATTGATAAAGGTACTTTTCGGTGTTTTAAAAATATGTCATAATTACCAACCAAAGTTTAATAAACAAATTGATAAAGGTACTTTTCCAAGTTTTAAAAATATTTCATAATTAACAACCAAAGTTTAATGAACAAATTGATAAAGGTACTTTTCCAAGTTTTTAAGTAGATGAATGGATGGGTGGAGAAAGAGAGGAATAGACAAATGGAAAAATGAATGGATTGATGGTTTGAGGGAGGGAAGGATAGATGGAAAGAGGAAGGAAGGATGAATGGATGGATGGAAGAAATGATGGATGGATGGATTAACAGACAGATGTATGTATGGTCATTGGAAAGTAAAGTAAAGTTTGTTTTGTTTAACGACACCATTGGAACACATTGATTTTTTATCTTATCTGTTATTGGTAATTTTGACACACTTTTTAGAAGGAAACGTGCTGCCTCCACATAGGCTACTCTTTTCGATAAGCAGCAAGGGATCTTTTATATGTACTTTCCCACAGACAGGACAGCACATACCACGGCCTTTGACGAATCAGTTGTGGAGCACTGGTTGGGTAACAAAATAGCCCAAATTGCAGATGGGTGCACTGAGGATCGATCCGACGACCGACCGCTTCCAAG